>PVIU01014244.1:0-52760 GCA_004026605.1 Ondatra zibethicus
GGTGGGCCTTGGACTTCCAACAGGGCAGGGCACCATGCCCTCTTTCAAGGAAGAAGGGGGAGGGAGGAGGGGTTGGGGGGTAGTGGGAGGGGATCGAGAGAAGGGGAAGAAAGGTAAAAATTTTATTTCTTTAATTATGTTCTTGAATGGAAAAAAATAAAACAAAACAATGTATGGAAAAAAAGAAATAGTTAATAAGTTTGAGCTAATAGGACAAAGGGTTTATAATTAATATAAGCCCTTGTGTGTTTATTGGGACTGAACTGCTGTGAGACTGGTCAGAACAAAAATTCCTGTCTACAACAGTGTGTTCATAGTTTAATTTGTAACTTCCAATACTTTGGAAAATTTTCAGAAGTACAACATGCCACTATTTATATGCTTATGTGCTGAATTCTCTATATAGGAAAGAAATAATATAAAAATAAGTTGTGCACGTGATACTGGAAGGAAGAAAAGAAAGAAAAGAAAAAGTAGAAAGAGAAGTTAGAGAGGAAGAGAAATAAGAAGGAGCAGTGTATAGGGAAAGAGGGAACGAGTGAGATAAGGAAGAGCTGAAAGAGACATGGATACATGTGTACACACATCTGTACATGGTAAGACTCTACAGGTCCCAGATATCTTCCCTCTTGTACGTTGTCCTGCCTTTCTTGAATAATGCTACTTATTCTCAAAACATTTTTGTGCTCATTTAGAGGGCATTATACAGACCAGGCTTACCTGCTTGACTGTGTGTTATGAGAAAAGAACCTTTTGGCTAGTATTCTTAATAACAAGGTTCTTCTTCAGTAATAATTTAATGAGTATGCCTTTCCTTTTCTATATATTTGTAATTTACACGCTTGGTTTGTACCATGATCCCAGACAGGTTAGAAATTCAAATTAGGAAAGGGAATTTAAAGGACTTTGATAATAAAGCATTTTTGCTGCTTAAAAATTTCATTAGCATATATTAATTATGTATAATGGGATAATAGGTTTCATAGTGCCTTTTTCATATATGGATATAATGCTTTAATTCACATTCACCTCTTGTTATCCTCTCTAGTCCCCATCCCCTGACCACTGATTGATCCCTTTCTTCTCCCAAACTAGTTCCCTCTCTGCTTTCTTTCTTTTTTTCCTTAGTGATCCAATGAGTTTAATTAGAATTTCTTACAAGAGCATTGACGATGGGTTATTTAGAGGAACATAGACAAATTACGTGGCTATGCTGCTGGGGAAAAAAAGTGCCTCTGCCTCCCCTTGCAGTCCTTAATGCCTATAAATCATTATGAGGAGGTGAAGCTTTTTGAGCCCCTTTTCCTTCTATGGTAGAATATGAAGGGCCCAGTCATGGAAAATACTTGCAGGTAATCATAGCTCTGAAGAGTTCATGAGTACAGGGTCAAGTCATGTCCAGAAAGATAGGGTTTCATTGTGTTCCTCTTTAACTTCTGCCTCTTACATTCTTCTTGTTCTTATATTCCCTATTTTTTTTTAACTTTGGAAGGAGTTATGCAGGTGTCTCAGTTAGGGAAAAAACATTACATAATCAAAAAGTTTGTTTGTTTGTTTTAGTTTTTCAAGACAGGGTTTCTCTGTAGCAACGGAGCCTGTCCTGGAACTAGCTTTTGTAAACCAGGCTGGCCTTGAACTCACAGAGGTCTGCCTACCTCTGCCTCCTGAGCGCTGGGATTAAAAGCATGCACCACCACCATGCAGCAAGTTTATTTTGATTGGAACACAAAATATGCATTCATACACTCATTTGGAAATATTCAAACAACTAATAATGGGTTTTCTTTCATTTCCACATGAAAGAGGATTCTATATATATTTTTAAGCATATATATAATTATAGAAATCTTTTTAGTCTCTTAAAGAAATACTGTTATTGGGATTCGTGTCATGGTCATATGCTTAAGATAGAAAACAAAGTAGCTGCTAAAAGTTAAACTAGATGCATGTATAATACAAATGGAAACATGGCTGATATTTTAAGAAAAAATAAGAATTGTGAAAAACATTGTACAATTTTAAAATAAATATCCAAGAACCAATCCACGGACAAAAGATAAACAATCTAAGTGGATTAATATGATGCAAAATATCACACATACGTAAGGGAGATTAATATATAGACAAACATACATACACAGCCATTGACTCTCTGTTGAACTAATTAAGAGAATCCATTTGAGAGGAACAGTTTTCAATGATGGAATAAGTTCCCTCAAAATCTACACCTACACAAAACAAAGACAACACTAGTATATAAAAACTGTCAATGTCAACTGTTTTCCCCTGAAATATGGAAATTAATTAAAGGCTTGCAACAATCTAATGAGTATTTATTTCAGAAACGTGGCTGGCAGTAAGGACAATAGTTTTGTGTTGCTTTTATTTGACTGAATCCCTACCTACACAGCAGCCTAGAAACAAATCTTCACAAAACTATGTTAGCTTCCAAACTCATAGTCTAGAAGCCAGTAAAAGAAACAGATGGACTGAGAGTAATCCAAAAGTCATATCCCTAGAGAAACATCATTATCCAACTTGTCTAAAAAGTTCCATTCTCAGGTCATAATTTCTTTGATCAGATAAAGTTTTATCCAAAAAATAAAAGAGAAAAAATAGAATCAATTGTTTAATTTCATAATTATGGTAGCATTTCCAAATGAATTACAACAACCAAAAATGGCAGAACATGAAAATGGAAGAATGAGACATGGACATGCAAAATGATTCTGAAATACTCTGAGGTGTTTAATTTTTCATTTGTAAAGTCATTGGCCTGAGCAAGACTATAAGCATGCCTAGAAAAGAACATAGGAGATCTGCTAGCAGGCAAGTGTTTCTTTGTTCAATTCTCAGAGTATAGTGAAAATTGATTGCGGTAATTGATTGCATAATGGTCTTCATAATAGAGTCAGATGTTTTCATGTTTATCCATTCATTTATTAGTGATTCTTTCTTTTTCACCAGTGAAGAGTGTATTAATTTCAAACAGTTAAAGTACAGTTTCTATTTCTAGCTATCGAATGATGAACAATTTGGTAATTTCACATTTAGCTATAATGAATAATGCTGCTGTAAATATTTGTATACAAGTTTTGGTGAACACATATTCTTTTACTTAATCAGAACCACACAAACCAAGCAGATGAAAACAATTCCATCAATATTTCAAAAACTAAATAGATATGATTTTTCACCTTTCATTCTATAATAGTATGGACAGCTGTACTATATAAGCACAACCTGACACATAAAGCTGAATCTGGAAAAATCTTCACTTGAGAAATTTTGGCCTCTGTGATTTTAAGATTATGACTTACAGGCCTGAGAATCTTTAAGATAGTCAGTGATTCCTTGATTATATATTGAATATAAATTCACACTAAAACACAGTTTTTTTTCTGGAAGCAAAGCAGATAGTACCAAGTGAAAGGAGGGAGGCTATCTCAGGAAATAATATGCATCAACAGTGCTAGGGCTTCCCCACAAAATTCTTTACAGTAGTCCTAAAGTGCTAAATATCAAAAGATTTGACACATGAAATATCAATTTTCTTTGCATAGAAATTTTTACTGTGGTTCCCTATCACTTAGTTGGATAACTTTATTCACTTGGTAGGGAAAAAGGAAGAAAAATTTCAGAGTCTTTTCTTGAGTCTAAAGAAGTCTATGATTTTTGATATTTGTTTTATTTTTAAACACACATCAGAAAAACAAGAACTTAATAATACTGGTAGTCTTGAAAATAGAGGAAAGCTCACTTTGGTTACTAAAATTGGCCAAAATTACAGAGGCTTCATCTTTTGTATGTGAACTGGCTTTTTCATTCTGTCTTTTACCATACACATTAAGTTTAGATCATTACCAGGTGGCACAAAGCATTTTCAATGTGCTATTTAGCATAACAGGAAAGATTTGACACAATAGATTTTGTCAAGAATAAAGCATAAGTTTTCTGTACCTCCTACGGCAAAAGGTACAGTTGAAAATGTAACTTTGGGAAACATCTAATAGTGTTGTAGAAAACTTTTCTTTAGGCCACATCTGCCATAGTAATTATGTACTAGGTAATCTAACAAAGCATCAGATAGAAATATATCTGTAAGTTTATAGTTAATAACAAGAATATACTCTATTCATATATCTATTAAATGTAGTTAATAGCTAATTTGCTAAATACATTTAAATCTTTCATTCATCATACACACAATGACAGCATTATACTGGACTTGATGACAAGAGCACTTGCAAGCAATATGTGTGTAGAAATGGCTTTAACCTCTCTTTATAGATATTAAACTTGCACACATACCTCATCTTTTCACAGATGTTACTATGGATAGACTAATCTGGGAAACAAGAATTTTTATGCAATCAAAGCACAGATGTTCATGGGGAACAGTGGAAACCAGACATGTCTAAAGCCAATGAGAACCACTGTGAAGGCTAAAAGAGATTTAAAACACTGTCTTTCCATTCTCTTATTCTCTTTAACACTTTAATGTCTGTTTCCTGCAGTAATATCTATGATTTCTTGGGGGTCTCATATGACAGAAACAATGTCAAGAAATTCTACATTTATTTTCACTCAATTTTTACATTTTAAGAAACATATATAATTATTGTCCTTATGTCGACAGATTCATAAAAACTAAGAGGAAGATAAACCTGACATTTTTTCAATGGAAGGACAAGTTTTAGCATAGGCTATCAAATAAGACCATGGGAATAAGGAGAGTAGTCAAAGGATAAGGCAGTCCAATGGACAGTTATACTATAATGACCAGTTTGTATCTCGTTTTCTGTTTACATTTGGCAAAATATGTGTGATATTTAACTAAAATTTCTAAGAGACAAACTCATGAGTTAATTGGTGATGGCTTCGTGGAGAAGATGACCCTTGGATTAATCTAGAGGGGTATTATTGGCATGAGAGCAAGGTATGAAAGACTGCAGAGGTACAAAGAAAAGGCTGTATTGATCAATCCACATTAACAAATGAACTGATACCATTAGAATTGTAATTCTAACAAAACAGTAAAAAATGGAGTGAGAGGCTGTAGAGATGGCTGAGTGGTTAAGAACTTTTACTGTTCTTTGCTAAGGACCTGAATGAGCACTTATGTCTTGCTAAGGACCTGAGTTTAGCTTTTAACCCCCACATCTGACAGCTTATAACCTACTGTAACTTCAGTTCTAGAGAATCCAATGCCTTCTTCTAACTTTTGCAGGTACCGGCATGTCTCTCTCTCTCCCTCTCTCTCTCCTCTCTCTTTCACACAGACACACAGAGACAGGAAGTGGGAGAGGGAGAAAGAGACACACACGCATACACACATATAAAAATAAATCTCTAAAGATAAAACACACAGCTGGGATTAGGCTGTGTTCTTTATCATAAATATCTTTTTTACAACATTAGCAAAGTTAATTAAGCTTCCTGATTTATAAAATAAAAAAGACAATATCCATTCCTCCCTCTCAAAGTCATTGTAGAAAATCCATCAACTAATTTATGTGATTATGCTAGGTGTAGATTTACTCAGAGTCAACGTTGTTATACAAGGTCATCTTTCTGCATAAGTATTTGCTCTTGAAAAATTCCTAGAAAATCATACTGAAAATTTTATACAATTTTTCTCTTTCTTCTCAGAGTTCTTTACCCAAACTCTATGTAACTTTGTGCTCCATGAAGACTGCTGAGGGACTAAAAAAGCTTTTAAAGAAGTCAAGTTTATATTTACTTTTGGTTGAATAGGTTGAACTGGTTATCCAAATGGGTGATTGAAGTAGTACCCATAAAGTGCACATCGTTGGTGATATAGCTTCTGAATAGAAAACTTTGTTTCATATATTATGAAGGTGATCTGTTAAGAAAATACTCCAAAAATGGGTGCATCCTACTAAAGCCATCACTTACAGAGGAACTCTTTCTTCTATTTCTCAGTGTCCTGTTATTTCCCTGTACATGATTATATGCCATACATTTTAAAGACTTTATGGATGCACAAAGACCTGAATAAATGTACACACTTACCTGATCAGTTTTGTTCCTTCTTCCTCTCTCCCCCTTTCCTCAATACTAAAAGTAAAGAATTACATAGAAGGGATATTAAGCTTGTACTCTATACCTAAAAATAAAATTCATCTTCCAGCATATTTCCTAGTCAAGGTCAGTTTAAGGATATAAATGAGTATGAAATAATGACTTATGTCTTATGATTATAATATATATGAACTGGGGTGCATTTGGAATAACTTGTATTCATTTGATACTAAAAATATTGGAGTCCTTCTCAAGGCCTTTTATCCCAAGTGAATATTCTATTACTCAGTACTTCTGAGACACAACCCCACCTTTTATCAATTCATTTCAAGTTCTCTTTGTTTTCCATTTTAGCACACTTGGATACTAACATTCTGATAGAAGGAAGTGCCATCTAATACCGTGATGTGGTAGCTCCACTGGCATGGTGACATGAACAAACCCTGCTTTTTCTCGCCACCATAATATTTGTTTTTTTGTTGTTGTTGTTTTGTTTTGTTTTTCGTATTCTTTTATTTTTTTCCATTCAAAACCATAATTAAATAAATAAAATTTTTACATTTCTTCCCCTTCTCCCGGTCCCCTCCCACTACCCCCCACTCCTCCTCCCTCCTCCTTCTTCCTTAAAAGAGGGCATGGTGCCCTGCCCTGTTGGAAGTCCAAGGCCCACCCCCCTCCCTCCTGGCCTAGGAAGGTGTGCATCCAAAAAGACTCGGTTCCCAAAAAGATAATACATGCAGAAGAGATAGGTAGGTCCTGGTGTCATTGTTGATGGCTTCTCCATCCACCCCCATTCGCTGCCACATTCAGAAAGTCTGGTTTGATCATATGCTCATTCAGTCCCAATCCAGATGGAATGGTGCGCTCCCATTAGTTCAGGCACACTGTCTCAGTAGGTGGACCAGCCCCTCACGGTTCTAACTTCCTTACTCATCTTCTCCCACCTTCTGCTCTTCAACTGCACCTTGTAGACCATTATTCATTAGCGAGGAATACACTGATTAAAAAAAATATTTTACATACTTTTCTCCTAAAATTTCAGTGTACTCACCTTAAATCTTATGTTCGTCAGACTTCAAATAATACTGCCTAAAGCAAAACAGTAGACTGGATGTATTCTATAATTACTGATATTTTACAGTGTATATAATTATTTTAACAAACATTGAAAGCATCTGAGCATTCTTTAACCAGTTTTCAGAGAACACATCATTTTTAAAAAGGAAAACTTGTTTTTAGAGCAATTTATGCTCAAACTATAGCTGTAGGTGATTGTTCCCCTTCATTTGCTTCCAGTTTTCCAAACCTCTTAAGTTACTCCTAGTGGCATGTACAGATTTTACCATGCATTCAAAACTCCAGCTATTTCAGAGCAAAGCAATGCAGCCTTCAGCTTTTGCATCATTGGAAAAGCCAGAAGTAGCCTGGAATACAACGACCACATTCCCAAAAAATGGACTATAGATATTTTCCTTTGTTTAAAAAAAAGAGAGGGAAGTGGTGCAGGAGAATGTCTGTATTCTGTCAATCATGTTTTAAATAAATGCTAATTGGTCAGGCAGGAAGTATAGGTGGGAAAACCGGACAGGAAGTAGAGGTGGGGCAATGAGAACAGGAGTATTCTGGGAAGCAGGAAGCTCCCTCAGCAGTCCTGCCTAGACCACTGAAGAATCAGGATGTGACGTGCCCCGCTGAAAAAGGTACTGAGCCCTTTGGCTAAGATAGATAAGAATAATGGGTTAATATAAGCTACAACAGCAAATAAGCCTGAGCTAATGGGCCAATCAGTTTATAATCTTATGGAGACCTCTGTGTGATTTTCTTTGGGGCTAAACGGCTGTAGGAACTGGGCAGGATAGAAACCCCGACAAGCAGGCCTTTCATGTTACACTGAAGGATGAACAACATTACTTTAAATGACGTGTTTTTGTCAAAGTCGCTTGGGCAAAAGACAGAATGAATCTATTTGTATAAACTGTGGCTTCACTATTGAAGGAGTATAAAAATATATTGTGTTCTATTCACATCTAAAACTATTAGTGCAGCACAAGTATGATAGCATTTTACCATAAAATCGAGCACATGGTTAAAATGATATCATCAATCACAACTAATTTAACAAATATACAACAATAGGATTGAAAGAAGAAAGGAAATGCTGTTGGGCAGATCATATGTCACTAAATCCAACATCCCCATATTTTACTACATGAAGTGACTAAATATTTTTAAGATCTAAGGCACAGATAATCCAAACTTGAATTTGTTTTCCAAGGGGACAGAACTTCATGTTGTCATTTGGGTGGATGTTTTCTGGGTCAGTAAATGAATTTATTTTGAAAGGTAAAACTCCGTGCCTTTTTTTTTTTTCTAAATGAGTCCGTATGTTTCAATTTAGCTGTGAAAGACATATGCTCAGGCAGTCTTTTTGTTTCTGTATCCACAAATAGTTGTCAACAGGGAAATATACCTGACAACTCTTGTTCCTAAAACCCCAAACCATCTCTTAAGTCATGTTTAATTTAATAGTCAGCTAAGGTCACCAGATGTTTTTCATTACACAAGATAATCTTGGATTTCAACTTCCTATCCCATTCTCATTGATACTTTTTGTCCTCACAGAGCCTGGCTTCTTTCCAGGCATACATAACACCACTCTGAGCCAGAACAATTATCTATCCAGCGCAGTGTGATTTTTGTTCTGACCTGAACTAAAATGTTTTACAGAAGAAATGGGTCATGTTACCTGCAGGATGCAATGGAAAATGGTGAGTAGGATCACTTCCTATATAGTCTCTTACCCCATTTTTTTCACATGCATCAAGAAATAAATTTCTGAAACTAGGCTTATGAGCATTTTCACTGAGTCATTACAGTGAGCTTAATAGGAATCATGGTAGAATCCGTGTAAAAACAATGCCCAAACCACTCATGCAAAGAGAAATTAGGAATGTGGTTGGGCTTTTAGTTTCAGAAACACAGGAGTTAATTAGACTCTGAAGTAAAGCAGATGCAGCTAAAAAAGAAGTGAGATCATAAACAGACAAAAGTTAGGTCAACAGCAAAGCCAAGAACATAGTCACAATAGGTAGAATCCAGAGTCTCAAATGGCAATAGCATAGAGACAGAAGACAGGTCACTAATAAGAGCGAGGGTACTATGCATGAACTTGAGGTCTATGTAACTTTCTTATGACCAGTTATTTGTCCTCTTTGTGGTTATGAAGACTAACAAGGCAGGAGGAGTCCAACAGGGATATCCTATAATGGTGCCACTCTGATACGCTTAAAAACAAACAAAACAAAAAAACAAAAAACTTCAAGTTTCAGTGTTTGGAGTTCACCAGGAAAAAAAAAAAACAAAAACACATTTAACAGAAACAAAATGAACAATAAGACAAGCTCAGTCCCAGTGTCTTCACAAATGGGATTTGACATTTCTGTGAGTCTTTTGCACCAGCACACTACTATATCTGATGTCAATAGATACTCTATCCTTAACCTTGTCCTAAAGTTACTCCTGAACACAGTCTTCAAATTATTAAATTATTAAACTTGCTCAGTTTTTTTCCTAATTTCTTCCTGATTTAAAATCCTGGATCTCCTTACCTGAAATCTGGCTACTCCAACATCTTGCCATATGTGAATTCAATCTTTCCTCTCTTCTTAGCCAAAGCCTCTCTTTGATTCCTGGCCCATAGCCATTATCTTGCACTTAAGCAAATCATCCACCACTGTGCTATTGCTCAAACTTTAGGCATTTTCCTGATTGGAGAAGAATAGGTAAAGGTAGAAGTCACTTAAAGTTAGATATGGACATAAAATACTTAGAAGAATGATGAGATGATAGCATTAATATTTCAACAGAGAATTTATTGACAATTTATTTTGGTGGTGTAGGAAATTGAGGAATAGCATGGCTCCTGAATTTGATGAATTATTCTTTCTTGAGAGGAAACCGTTTCTTCAGGAGCCTTGTGTATCTCCCTTATACCATCTACTACTTATCTCGCACTTTTAAACCCTAGCAGTAGGTGTTGATTAAGTCAGTTATTTACTGAATTTTCATAATGAAATCAAAATATTCTTCTCCAAAGGAAACACTCCTTGAAGACTCATGGTGGTAACAAAATGTGCAATACCTCAACTCCTTTTTAACTCGCTGCAATGTTTTATAGTTTAGTGTTGCTCACATGGAAAATTTTGGAATATATTATTTTTAAAATGGATCCTTTAGTGAAACTGGGATAGGATAGATACAATCCAAAATAGCAGTTCATTCCACCTCCCTCCAGCTGGGCAATAACACCACGTTGTGCATCTCTGAATTGCTGTGTTGCCAATGCTTGTGCTACTCAGAAGCAAAAAAGTACAATTAGCAACATGTGCTTTAGGCATCAATAAAGTTCACAAAAAATATTTTTCAAATGAAAATGAATATAGATAAAATATTTCAATTCAGACATGTTGACTTGGGGGTTACTTTAGAAAGAAATGCAGCTCTAATTTATTTTGGGCTCCTTTATTACTTTTGCTGTGATATCATTAAGATGAATTTATAGAACAAATTACAAACATTCTCTAAACTGGTTGTAAAGCTAATTTACCAGTACCTTAGATCAATAATAATGAAAGGTATGAAAATTCTACAGTGCTCAAAAACACCCCATTCTTCCACAATTTGATGGTTGATATTGATTCTTACTATGACTGCCTTTAGATTCAGCCAGGAGAGAAGCCTCTGGGAATACTTAGGAGGGCTTATCTAGATTAGGTCAACTGAGGCAGGAGGGCCTATATTAATTGTGGGCAGCACTAGTTCATGGACTAGTTCATGGACTGACCAAAGAAAGGAAAAAGTGTGCTAAGCACTAAAATTAATTTCTTGCTGCTTCCTGGTTGTGGCCAGAGGCTTTTTTAAGGTTTTGCTGTCATATCTTCTTCATCATGGGATTCTATACCCTCATACTATCAGTCAAAATAAACTCTTCCTTGCTTCTATTGCTTTTGCAAAGTACTTTTATCACAGAAATGAGACTATAACTAATTCTACATGACCATACTTCACTTTAAGAAAGTCTCACATGCAAATGTATCTTTAAAAATAGATAAAATACTTGAAGTTTTGAGTTAATATACTGTATCTTGCAAAAATCCTCATCATTACAGCAATTTATATGCAAGTATAGTTACTCATTTCTCAGAAAGTAACAATAAATTTATATAGAGAGATATATAAAATGAGCATGGATCGTTTCCGATTTTTGATGTAAGAAATCAATCATTTATAATGATTTCTATTAGTAAAAAGTTAATATTTCAAGATATCATTTCCACTACTTCATAGAGTTTCTCTTTAGCCCAAGAATATTCAAGATTTGTGAGGGTCATGAGCATTCTTTTTATTCATCTGTTGCACCACACAGACTATGCTATGTTGTCACACATCCTGGAAAACACAAAGTCAAGATTTAAACAGTCCCTTGTTATTGCCTTGTTCTGGTCTTGTTTGTATAGCCATTTCTAGGAGACACTGTTTCAGAGCAGAGATCCTGGTAATCTTCCGTCCTCTCTAACATGATGTTCCCTGAGCCACTGATGCAGAAGCTGTGATGTACAGGTTTATATTGAGGCTTGGATACCCACTGATACATTGTTATCTGCATTGTATCCAGCTGTTTTCTATGAAGGTCTCTGTTTGCTGTGGAAGAAATAAAATTTTGCAAGATCCTACCCCTAGACAAAGAACTACAGGTAACCATTGACTTCTAGAAGGTGATCTAACCTCTGCCAGGGATGAGTCCCCTTTTTGTTTGTCCAATGCCAAGTGGTCAGCCTGGTAAACCATATATACAAACAGCAAAAAGAAACTCAGTGTTGCAGAATATTTGTTTAACTATGCAAAGATGTGTTGCATTTGTTTAATTATGTAAAGATGTGTTGCTTTTTTACCTTGCCTGCCTATGGCACCTCATTGGTCTAATTTAAAACTAAGTGACCAATAGTGAGGGAAGAAGTGTAGGTAGAACTTCTGGGCAAGGAGAGTAAGTAGGAAGAGAAATTTAGGCTCAGGGGAGAAAGAAAAAGGGACACCAGGGAGACGCCAAGGGCCAGCCAGCCACAGAAGAAACAGGAAAGTAGGACATATAGAATGGAAGAAAGGCAAAAGGTCCTGAGGTAAAATGTAGATGAATAGAAACAGGTTAAATTAAGTTAAAAGAGCTAGTGGGACAAGCCTAAGCTGAGGTTGAGCATGCATAATTAGTAATAAGCCTCCATGTCTTTATTTTTGGGGCTGGTTGAGGGACCAAAGAAAATGCCAACTACACTGTAGGTTCTATTTATATATTTTGTACACACACATAACACATGTATACATATATGTAACAAATATAAGTAAAAAAGAGGTTGTCAACTTGAAAGTAGGGGGCATGGGAAGGATTTGAGGGAGTTTGGCTGGGGAGGGCTGGAGGAGGAACTGGAGGGGTGAGTGATATCATTTTATTTCAATTTAAAACATTTTTTGAACGAAATCTTAAACACATATGCATTCTCTTCAGTAATGTTAAAGAGGCAGTCCCAGCTCTTTCTCCTAAACTATTCTTTATCCACCAACTAATCATTGAATTTTCATCCACTATTGAACACATATTTCTTTAGATTAAATATTAGGGACCTGTTCAAGAAAAATGACACCATAGAGTAAAAGCACATGCCTATTTGCACTTTGTGCAAATTAATTATTAAATCACATACTGAAAGTTGAGTGTGGCAACCAAGACAAGGTGAAATGTCTATAGGAATACTGCTGGCTGTCTACAGAAATACTACTGATAGACAAAAGTAGCAGAAGCATGTAGTGCTAAATTCAACTCTTTTATTTTTAAATTTTGGCTAGGACCAAGTTTATACCAGGATTAATGCAAAATAACTATCTTGTAATATTTCCTGATGCACATGTCTATAAGATTTACCACATACACAAATTACTGTAACTACAATTAGAAAAGGGATTCACAATGAAAATAGCACTTTTCAGAATGTTTTTATGCTGGCCTTTCAAATCATTCTTAACCTTTGGTAACTACCCATCTATTTTTTTCCAACATTGTTTTGCCTTTTCCAGAATATCATCTAAGTAGAACTATACAGTTTGGAAATTTTTTGTGTGATAGCTTTTTCACTTTATATAATATATTTAGCATTCACGCATACTGCTAACTTTCCACTGTTGGGTAGCGTTTCATTATTCTAATATACCTACCAGTTTATCATACACATGTCTAAGGACATTTGTGCTTTTTGTAGTTTGGGTTAATGGTGAATAGTGCTGCTATAAATACTTAAGCACAGTTTTTCTTGTGCAAACTAGTGTTCTTTTCATTGTAATAAATCTCGATTGTACAACTGTGTGTTTAACTTCCCAATAACCCATTAAATTTATCTCTAAAACACTTGCATTCCTAGCAGAAATGTAAGAGAGTTCCAGTTTCTCCACATCCTTTCCAGTACATGGGATTGCCTTTTTTAAAAGATGTTAGTTATTTTAATGGATGTTAATGGTAGCTCATTTTAGTTTCAATTTGCATTTCCCTAATGACTAGTGCTGGTTTAGCATCTTTTCATGTGCTAATTTTCCATCTGTATATATTCTTGGTTCAAGTGACTATTCATCCTATTTTTAATTCAGGTTATTGACTTCCTATTATTATGTTTTTGAGAGCTGTTTATGTATTCTGGAGTCAAGGTCATTGATACATATACAATTTGCAGTGGATTTTCCTCCTTGTCTGTGACTTGCCTTTTCATTATTTAGTGTTACTCACAGAACAAAGTTTAAAATGTTGATGAAATTCAGGTTATTCATTTTTCTACTTTTCTGGATCATGACTTTGGTGTCACATTAACATCACTAATGTTTTCATCTATGTCTAGTCTAAGTAGTTACACAGCAGAGACAGAAAGATGGGGAGTATTAAGAGGTTAAGTTCATGAACTTGAAATTCTATGCCAAATGCACAGTTGTAACATTTTGTCACTAAACTTCCTTGAATTTCCAATTCTTTCTCAAAAATTGGATAATAAACCTTAGATTGTCTACTGTAGATTTATATCCTCTGAAACTAGACGCAACATCATCAGCATTTAGTAAGAACTTAGTAAATAAGTAAATAATAGGGATAAATGGAAGGGTCAGTTAAACACATGGGGAAATTAGAGTGGTATCAGAGTTAATGCACTATTTATGTGAAACCAAATTAAAAGATAATAGATGTTTAGTGTTTGGAGGAATATTAGAGAACATAGCTATGGTATCTTATCCAAATGCTGATTTTTGCTGATTCAGCAACTAAGAAAAAACATTTAATTTTTTTTCGGTTTATTTTGCACCAGTAAAATAAACTAATGACCCCTTCTCCTTGGGAGGTAGTTTTAATAAGCCAAGAAAATGGGGCCAGCCAAATATTTGATGACTTCCAACTTTGAGTATAAATATAGCCACTGTGAATGAAAAAGGAACACAATGATAGTCACTAACACCATACAATGAATCATACCCCAAATATTTTTCAGATGTTATTTTCCAGAACGAGTGACTAAATACATGAGAGGATACTGAGCACCAACTGTGACATGGTAAGAATTTACTGGGGTGAGAAAAGTATAGAAAAGATAAGATGGGGACACTGAATCTGGCAGTTACAATTTCTACGGGTAATCTGACCTAGTCCAATCCTAGAACATGAAGTTTCTTGGTTTGATAATCTGAGTTTGTTGATACGGAAGTTATAAACCCAGGCATTTTTTTTTTTTTTACCAGTTCAAACTCCCAAAACACTGACATCTGATTCGCTGTTCTCTGTCCAAACACCCAACAGTAGGTTTCTGACTCCCACTTTATTTTCCAATCCACCCATTACCTTAACATCTCTTTCTGACTGTATTTTCTCCCCATATAATTGGCACACGAGCTCTATGCTTTTCATTTGTTAACATTCACTTACAAATGCTATTGGGAAATGTCTAGACTAGAGAATACATGTAGGAGACAGGTTCTTGTCTGTCTCAAAAACCGGCATCAAAACTGTAAATGTGGGAAATCTGTTATTTCAGGAGATAGCTCCCTAGAGCTGTTAACAAATGCCCCCTCTTTGCCTAAAGCTGTTGACAGTTTCATTGAGTTGCAAGAAGATATTTTCCATGTTTTAAAACAAGCAAGTTGGTTAAAAATAAATATAGTCAGATTCTGTTATGGAGATTTGGAAATATCAGAGGTCAGATCATGTCCCCAAGGCCTAACAGAGGCATGTAGGAAAAGTCTGGAGAATGTAGGTTGTCTGTAAGGAAGGTTTTGTTCTGAAACATAAATACCAGATATAGTTACTACTATCCATCTGCTTCCCTTTGGTATATGCAAGTCTTTCACATTTGCTAGGTGTCTGGTGGAGACTGACTTTCAGATCTCATTCCAGTGGAAATGTTCCACTTATCCCTGTTCTGGCCTAGAAACTTGAGTGGAAACAACCAGGAAAAACTGCTTAGTCCTCTGCATTTGGATTTCAACACCATGCAATTCTTCATATTCAGTCCTCCTAATAATAAAGCATTTGCTACCAGTTCAGTAAATATTTAGATACAGTCCTGTTGCACATGAGCTTTATGTACCAAGATGGAATTGCAAATGCTTTGGAAATTGCTTTGCTTTGTTAAATGGTAAATTTTCTCCAAGTTTTACTAAATAAGTTCTACTGAAATAGCTAGCAGATGACTTGATGTTTGCAGAGTCAGTATTATGCTGTGCAATGGAGTTCATTTAACGCTATAAACTACATTGTACTTAGTAAGCGAACATTTTGATTATGTAGCCAAACAATGCTTTAACAGTGAATATTAACCCGAATAGAGCTAAAATGAAATTTCAAAGAATATTCCACAGCTTTATAGATATCTGATCAGAATACAGAGCAAGTCTCTGCAATTTACAGATTGGCAACAATATCAGGTTTTATTAGGTAACTAATAGTAATTTTCAGCATGCCAATGATATAATAATCATGATGAAAACTGAAATTTTAATTTGAGAACATGCCAGATAAACCAGCAACAAATGTTTCTAGAATGATCTCAGAAGAACGCACATAATAGAATAGGCTGTCTCTAGATTTAAATATTTATGTTCTATTAAAATAATAAACAATAAACACATTTTCTATGGAACTCTATTAAGCAAGGTTCATAATTATACGAATTAAGAAATAACAGAAGAAATACTATGCACCCTATAGTATAATCAGCACAGATAATAGCAATACCATGATAGGAATGATAGTTTATTCAGGTAGGACACATAATTTTCATGTCAATGTCAACTTTGATCAACTATTACTCAATACTTGAAAAATTGCAAGATTCTGTAGAGCCAAATAATGTGCTCAGATTGAATCTTACCAATGACCACCAATGTTTGCCTCTGGTGTGAGAAATAACAGTAAAAATGACAGGCATATTTCCTATTAAACTATAAATTTACCTTGTTGAATTTTGTTGACTCACATTACTTTATTGGGAAAAAAAAGAGATAAAAAGGAAGGCCATGACTGTTACTAGGTATGTTGGAGGAGAAGGTTTCTGTATATATTATAGGACCCAGCCATGACAAGCTCAACAGAGTTCTTAGTATTGTAGTTTACCCTAAGGCAAGACCTGGTTTCAAGAAAGACCACAAACTGGGACTACCCAGGCACCACTCGGGAACAGACCATTCAAAGGAAATTCCTAAGGTTCCAACCATTGTAGATAAGAACACCTGCCAGCACACACCAAGATACCCCTAGACAAATGTCAGTCAATAGGGGTCCTGAACCTTAGAAATCCTTCACCCCCCACCTTTGCTATTATAAAAACCCAACCCTAACTGAGCTCGGGGCTCTCCAACCACTCCAATATGTTGGACACACTGAGACTTTGAGTTTGTAAACGTGTGTAAGAATAAAGGCTCTTTGCTTTTACATACAGGACTCGGTCTCCTAGTTGGTTTTGCGGGGACGCTGTGATCTGTACATAACATATATGAGGGAGAGCATAGTCAGAGGCAAAACTTCTGGGGGAGTTCAGAGTGGACAGGAGTCTAAGCTGGGCCCTGTGATGAAGTTAGGGGAGACAGACCAAGAGACCAGGAGGGTAAAGGGTAGACCAAAGGGGTAGGTAACCAAAATTTTGGGATTATATAGGGAAGGGCAGTTGGGGGAAGGGCAGTCCAGCCACTAGCCTGGAGAAGTTTAGGGTGGGGGGCAGGGTTTTGCAGCCATACTCTGTAATAGGTAAGGACTGAGGAATGCTGGGAGAGTCTGGTAGCCAGGTCTGCTTTGATGTGTTAAATAGGCACCTCAGTTAGTCATTTGTCCTGAGTTTGAGACCTAACATCACTTTTATCCTGATGCTTAGAATTACCATTGGCAGCCACTGAAAGCATAAGCAAGAGAATATGATGGTTAACTAAGTTAACTAGAGGTTGAGTTTAGTTAATTTAAGAAAATTTTGGGATGAGGGGTTGAAAAATTTGCTCAATGGTTAAGAGCTTTTGCAGAGGACCTGAACTTGGGCTCCAACACCCCTGTGAGGTATCACAAAAACCACATGTAACTCCAGCTCCAGAAGATCCAATACCTTTTTTGAGACTCTAAACACCTGTACTAGTGTATGTATATATACCCCCGTGTGTGTGTGTGTGTGTGTGTGTGTGTGTGTGTGTGTGTGTGTGTGTGTGTAATTAAAAATAATAAAAATAAATTGGGGGATGGAGAGTAGGTTACGTGGTTAAAAGCATGTGGAATTGATTCCCAGCTCCCACATGGCAGTCCCATCTGTAACTCCAGGAATCTGGTTTCCCACTTCTGACCTTTGTGGGCACCAGGCATGCAAGTAGTATCCTGGAATACATAAATGTAAAATGCTCATGCATATAAAATTAAAAGTTTAAAAAATAAATATTTTAAAATGATTTTTGTTGAGAAAACAGGGCATGATATTTTTCTTCTATTTTATGCAAAACACTCGAGGACTTTCATTCTCTCACTTATTTGGTATAACGATTAATGTTGCTTGTCATCTTGATTGGATCTGGGATCAACTAAGAGATATGCTTCTAAGTGGATCTAGGAAGGAATTTTCTAGAAGGATTAACTATAGGGATTAACTGGAAGTTCTTGAAGACCTTTGAGCCCTGATTTTAAGAGGTCTGCCTAATGGAAAATCAAGAGTGCTTCCGCCTCTCTACCTTCGGTCCTTGCTGGTGAGCACATCCATTCTCTGACTGCAGCTGCTACCATCCTTCTCTGGCTTTGGACCAGCTTCTTCAGCCTTCCAATATGGACAAAAGATGAGCAGCTGTGCAATAATTCTCTAGGCCTCCAGGGCATGATTGGAACTACTGTGGCATCCAGTCTTGTGAACTGAGTAGCTCCCAGGTTCTCAGCCTCTCTAGCATACAGCCAGCTGTTGTTGGATTCCCTAGCCTGAATCTTGTGAGCCAGTCTACCATATCCTGTTTTGTGATATGTATCCATACTATTGGATCTATTCCTCCAGAGAACTCTGACTTGGTTTCCCGAATAATAAATGAAACTGGACTTCAAAGAAACAGTTGAGCAAGAGCTATTTCTTCCTCCAATAAATTATAACAGGTATTTAAAAAAAAATCATGAGACTGGAGGTTTTAGGTTCATAAGACAGGTTAATTTTTTAGACGTAAGGGTTGAGAAACAGCTACACAGCTCATGGGTCAAATCCAGCCTAAGGCTTCCTTTGTTTTTTAAAAAAGGCTTATTTAATGAAACAAAATCATTCCTGTTTGCTTACTTACTGTCTATGGTTGATTAGCTATGGGCAGATTATTTGGTTGGCAAAGCAGAAAATATTTCCTTCAAAGAAAATATCTGCTGAATCTTGTTTGCTAAAAAGTAATCTGGGCTGAGCTAACTCTAGAATTATACATCTCTTGTTAAAATACTGATTCCTCGGCCTACTCTATATCTACATCTACTCTCTATGTAATTAGGTTTAAATAATCTGCATTTATCAAGTATGACAGTTGATTATGAAGCTTGTAGCAGTGTGAAAACTACTGTTTTGTATCACCAAATTGCTTCATTATCAAATCTTCTGATAGTGAACAATGCCTGTCCTATATTTAATCTATCACATTGATTGTATACAGTTAGGGTGTTCTTACACCATCTAACAGAAATTCCACATTTAATCTCATAAATATTGTAGTCTGCCTTTACTGTGGTTCAGCTACAGCTCCTTAATACCTTGAATCCAATTTTTACAATTTCATCAATATTAATTTCTCCAGTTCCATCCTTACTTAGATTCTACATATTATGATACCAACGGTCAAGTGGGAAAGCATCTTTGTGATGTAAAAAGTAATGTTTGGACCAGTAAAAGATGGTTCAGCAGATAAAGGTACATGTTGACAAGCCTAAGGACCCGTGTTTGATCCTTAGGGCCCTCATGGTAGAGGGAAAAAATTAAGTCCACAAAATTGTTCACTGAATTACCCACACATACACACACACACACACACAGTGAGAGAAAGAGAGGAGGGGGGATAATATGATCAATACACATATATTGTATGAAATTCTCAAAGAATTTATAAAAACATTATTTCAAATTATTTTGAATAGTTTTAAAGTAGGATTTAGTGTAACACTCTGGGATTCTCACTTATCACATTTCCATGTTCTAAAACTTTCTTCAGTTAAGTCTGAAGTGATGTTTATTTTAGATCAAGGTATTTGTGGGTGCTCTGGAGTTTCTGTTTTAGGGGTAGAATATATCTCTATCCTAATCCAACAGACTTCTTTCAGGAGATGAAAAAAATCACAGTTCTGGATTTCTTTCTGTTTTAAGGAAGTAACAACTAAGTACAATATGCTGAATTTCCAAGTCTCTCAATTAGGCTGGAATTCAAGACAACTGATTTTTATGCACTTATTTTATATAAAATATGATTGTGATCTGGGGAATCAGAAAATGAGACAAAACAACATAAATGGCTAGTTCTACTAGAAATACATATTCTTGAAGTATCCATATTAATAAAAGAAACAAATATAACATATATTTAATATTGATTTAAATCTTGAAAGTCGGTTTCAAACCCTTTCTGCTTTGTCTCTCAGCTACATGTATTGAAACTGTAGCCATGATTGGTGGTTTTTCACTTGCTTAATAAAAAAAGATAAAGATTTCTCTCTTTGCAACAGGAAATGGATGTTGGTGGTAGAATCTGATGACCCCTAGGGACCTAGTTGAGAGAGTCAGCCAGGTCTGGATGTTGTCAAGGACTCAGAAGAAAATGGATTCTGAGACTGTCAAAGAAAAATTGCATGAGTTAGCAGATCCCCAACCTGTGAATGAAAATAAATGATGTTGGATGTCCTTTTGTGTTGGTGTAGGAGTTCCTTCTGTATTTCTGTTGTTTTCATTGGTTGAATAAAGAGACTGCCTTGGCCTTTTTATAGGACATCCCTTAGGTGGGGGAGTAGACAGAACGGAATTCTGGGATAGAGAAAGCAGAGTCAGGGAGAGCCGCCCGCCATGAAGCTGCCAGGTCAGACAAACTGAATCTTTCCCGGTAAGCCACGACTCGTGGTGACACACAGATTATTAGAAATGGGTTAAATGAATATGTGAGAGTTAGCCAATAAGAGGCTAGAACTAATAGGCCAGGCAGAGTTTAAATGAATACAGTTTCTGTGTAATTATTTTGGGTATAAGCTAGCTGGGTGCCGGGAATGCAGCCCGTTCCTCATTACTACGTGGTTGACTGACTCCAGGTAATATCTGACAGAGCTTCAAAAAGAATACAGAGTTTAACAGAGATTTTGCTGTTTGTTAGTGGGATGCCACAGAGAAAATTTCCTCACTCAGCAGCCACAACAGTAAAAAAAGCTGTGGCGGTTTTAAAATGCCAGCTTTCTGGGCTATCCTGCCAGCGCCATCTCTGGCTCCTGCTGGAGACAGGGTGTTTGGATGGGGTTTCTGACTAAACTGCTATGACTTGCTTGATGGCAATGTGGACTGTTGTGTGCCTGGAACTCTGCACAGCTCAGAGACACAAGTGACTCAGAGACACAAGCAGCCCCACCATGCTAGCAGTGAACTGCGTGTGGCTCAGGGGCACCAAATGGCTCTGAGGCAGGAGCGGCTCCACCATGCTGAACTGGGCTGATCTCAGGCTGGATCATAATTATTATAATAACAGTGCAGTTAAGGTTTAGACTGGGCAGGAAAAAGGCAGTACCGTATTTCTCCTACATGGCACAACTTAAGTTGGGAGAGAGGTTCAGGGCAGGAGAGTCTATCCGAGTCACGGCACCAAATGTAATGGAAAAATTAAAAATGCTGCAGGATTCCTGGTGGCAGTAGGCAGCAGAAATGCTGTAGGTCCCCAAGCGGTGGTAGCAGGCCATGTGGCAGCAGGCAGCATGCCCTAAGAGCAGCCAGTCCCAGGAAGAGATGGCTGTCAGTCCCTGAGTGGTCACTGGTCCCAGGCAGGGAGACACGTGGTGGGCAGGCAAGAGACAGAGACATGGATAGGCACGCCATGCAGAGTAAAGTTGAACATTTATTAGGCTGGTTATTGAGGGGAAGGAAAAAGGGAAGAAGAGGGGAGAGAGAGAAAGTAGAGAGAGAAGAGAGAGACAGAACCAGGGGAAGGGGAGAAGTGGGGAGAGAGGCAGAAGCTGCCTCTCTGAGAGGAAGATGGATAGGAATGATAGTTTATTCAGGAAGGACACATAATTTTCATGTCAATGTCAACTTTGATCAATTATTATTCAATACTTGAAAAATTGCAAGATTCTGTAGAGCCGAATAATGTGCTCAGAGTGAGTCTTACTAATGGCTGCCAATATTTGCCTCTGGTGTAAGAAATAACAGTAAAAATGACAGGCATATTTCCTACTAAACTATAAATTTACCTTGTTGAATTTTGTTGACTCACATTACTTTATTGGAGAAAAAAAAGAGCTGGTGAAAGGATGCAAAGTCGGGCAGTAGCAGGTCTGAGAAGGAGCCTGCACAAGCCCTTTCTCCCAAAACAAAAAGAGAAAAGGTGGAGCAAATAACAACTGTCCCGCAGTGACTCAATTCAAATGTCTCACCGACCAACTTCCTAAAGTACTCTGTGGCGTCCATTAGAGAATTTGTATTTGTAATTGTTTTAAAGAACGTGAATGTGTTCTTGCTGTTGCAAGAGTCATGGAAAGTCCACTTTTGCACAGAAACTATTTGAGCATAACAAATAAAATCAAAAGTGTTTGTCCTCCTTTTAAAATGTATTATTTTGTAATCTTCAATTCAGATCACCCTAGCATGACTGGGGTTATCCAAGCTTTTCTAATTCAAGGTTTCCTCTAAAGTGGCCTAAGAGGGCAAGGTAAAGAAACCATCCTAATAGGAATTTCAGGCTTCAAGGTGACATTTAGAAAGAATACTGGTAATTAACTCATTCACTTTTCACCATGTAATCAGCAAGTATTCAAATGTTAGCTCTATAAACAAAGATGGTGTTTTCTCCCTGTATTCATGTTTGCTTTCCTGCCTAGCAATATTCTGCCCTGCTACAGGCCAAAGCAGCCTTTTTATTAATCAGTGGTAATAAAGCATATTCACAGCATACAGAAGGGCATCCCACAACAGTGTTTGCTTTGAGGGGATACCAAATAAAAAGAGGCAGAATCTATTTCTGAGAGCAACAGGTAGTAGAGACCTTTTGACCAAATGTCTTGGGACAGGCTTTTGTTTTAGCTATGGTTTTGTGGTTGTTGTTGTTGCTCCCTTTTTAAAAGTTCATTGAAATCTAATTGAATTATTCTCCTGTCTTCCCTTTCCTCCCTACTACCTGTTCCAGCCCCTTCCGCATTCCTATTCAAATGCGTAAGTATATAAATACAACCAGCTGAGGCCACTTAGTGTTGCTTATATGATATGAGGGCTGATGCCTTGGAATTTGATAGCCAATTAGAGGTTCAGTTGCCTGTAGTGTTTTAGGGTTGAGGACCGAGGAGATGTCCATCTTCAGTATTATCATGTCTATGGGGCAATTTTTCTGGCACTTCTAGAAGATGCAATCTCACAACAGACTTCCTGGTCCTCTGGCACTTACAATCTTTCTACCCCCTTTTCCTTGATGCTCTCTGAGCCTTAGTTATAAGAGTAGTACTGTAGATGTCTTAACTGGAGCTAGGCATTCTATGATCAGTTGCTCTCTATATTTTGACCAGTTGTGGTATTCTGAAATGGTCTCGAGCTGCTACAAAGAAAAGTGATTTTTTTTTTCTGAGAGATGAGAACTATACTTATCTGTAGGCATAAGGATAAGGTATTACACTTATGTAGTACAGCGGAAGTATTTGGAGGTTTTCTGATAAGATTCATGACTTTACTAGCCTTGGGTAGTTGGCTACTTTTCCAGTACCAGACACAATTTTCTACCTATTGAGCATGCCTTAAGTACAATTAGACAGATGTTGGTTACCAGCAACATAGGAGAACTACTATTGCACCTTTAGGGTGATCTTAGCATACTGGTCATTGTTGTGGTTCATAGACATTACAGCTTGGTAGGACTATTGATTGCTAACCTCTCTTGGTAGTTCAAATAGTCCCTTTTAGTCCTCAGGGATGAAAATTTCAGGTCATATCCAGCTCGAATCTACCAAGTCCAGTGTCAAAAGTGCATGGTGTCTTCTGGAATGCAACCAAGTGCAACAACAATGGCCTATATTGTTTGGACTTCCTTGACCGACAACTGAAAAGCTTTTGCATACCTGGTACTGGAAATTCCTGCCAAATTGCCGATACCTTTTGGGGGAGGCATTATTAGCCCATATGGCATAATGTCATTTTACACACACATACAAACACACATATGCATTATATATAGTGCATATATATTATATATATACACCTATCTACTCTGATTATACTCTTATGTATTATTTTCCTCTTCTCTCTGTCTCCTTCTCTATTAACTTCCTTCCCCTCCCCCAATTAAAGTTCCTCCCTATTTTCTTATTTCACTCTTATTCTACTAGTTCCATCTCTAGCATCCCCCAGTCTATCTTTTTTAGTGTGTTTTATTGAAATGATCTAAATTGTATCTGGGACATTACTGGTGATCACAGACAGCAAAGTTTCACTCTTTTGTTTTTTACTCCCTGACTTAATAAATTGAAAATGTCATTCTCATGAGAATAATTAGGACTTGGAGGAGACAAGGTCAGTATACTTGGTCATCTGCCTTTCCTCTAGATAATGGACCTGCTCACAAACTAGCAAAAGAAAAATTGGAATGGAGCAAAGGAGAGTCCCATGGAATAAAAAAAAAGCTGCTTAGTGTCATTTATTTTCAAACTACTTGAATCATATCCACATAAGTCTACTTAAGGACAGGAAAAGATAGTTAAGAGTGCAGCTGCAGTACTGACAGTTCCTAGAGGGGAGACTGTCAGTCTTCCAAATGCAATCCCTCCCCTTGCCTATATCCTCAATTTCCCTTTTCCTTATTCTTCCCAACTCTCACCACACTTTTTCCCTACTTAGCATTTTTCTTTTTCTGCTTGTCTTTGTCACAAGTATGCCAGGTACTTAAGGAGAAAGGGACATTTACTTCCCTGGTGGCATTCTTCACAGAGTTATTATGACTTAAACCTAGATAATCACCTCTACACCCCTCCTCACTCCGGGGCTGAGCCATAATGGTGTCCTCAGTTAGGGTTCCCGGTTGTGACAATCTCTCTGGACCAAGATGAGGTTTAAACTTCCCTCAGCCAGGCTGCCTGAACTCTGGAGCCGAGGACTCCAGTTATCTGTCAGGGCAGACGGCTGCCCTGGATTTCTTTCAAGTCTGACCCTGCTCTGGTGGCTCAGTTGGACAGAGACTCAGAGTAAACAGCACGTCTCTCCACACCCAGCTGGTCACTAAAATAGGACACTCCTGGGTGGTGTCCCAAAGTAGCATGAGGCATTACAGTGCTGCAAACAGAGTTAATTAAGCAAGAGATAAGCTTGCAGGGAAGGAGGATGAGGTGGGAAGGAAAGGCTTGTCACTTCACAGTCCTCCTGCTAACTGCTTACCTAGAGTTTCCCCTAGATGTCTCTCCCTGGTTTCAATTTAATCCTCTGTGTGATTCTATTTCTCCCGCCAAGCATGTACTGCTGTTTTGCTCAGTGATATCATTTCCACTAGGATTTCCTAGCCATGTCTGCCTTTAAGTAGATGAAACTCTTTCTGTCCAGCAGAGGCCTGTGACAGTTATTCAACCTAATTGTGAAACTGATAATTTGAATAGGCTAATGGGCCACATTGACCAAACTTCCCAAACATCCCCATATTGAATGAATAATTGCTATCAGTGAATTTTAAAAACATTAATATTTTGGTTGTGAGCCTAGCCTTTAATGGCTGAGCAATCCCTCCAGTCTGAAACACCTTACTATTAAGTGCCTAACCATGATACAAGTTCGAGGAAGCCATTGCAGATAAAACTGTCCAATGTAGCATACCTGAAAATTAAGAAAGAGGTACTGATTTTAAATTTCTGATATAAAGGTAGCTTTGCATTGAAATTGTGTTGCATGTTATGTACAGCCCTTAGGTCTTGAGAAAGCAAAAGAAGATATCCTAAATAGATCAAGCATATGTGTAAATATGCAGTGTTTGTTATGAGATTGCTAGACATATATTATTGGGGGGGGTTCTAGAACTTTGGTTTAACATATAAGATCTTGGGGGATGGAGATGTGACTCCGTGGCTAAGAATGGTTGCTGGTTTTATGTTGAGGTCTTTGATCCATTTGGACTTAAGTTTTGTGCATGGTGTTAGATATGGGTCTATTTTCATTCTTCTACCTATTGCCTATACTGGATTGCCTTGCCCAGTCTTAATAATACAAAGGGAGGATCTTAGTCCTACCTCAACTTGATATGCCATGTTTTGTTGACATCCATGGGTGGCCTGCCCCTTTCTGAACAGAAACAGAGAAAGAGTGGATGCAGGGGCAGCTGTAGTGTCATTTCAAATGTATTTTAATAAATAAAGACTGTCTGAAGATCTGAGAGTAAGACAGTCCCACTGGTTAGCCTTACAGGCCAGATTATAGTAACTCACACCTTTAATCCCAGTAGCCACACTGTTGCCATAGAAACTGGGCAGGGCATTCCTTTAATGACGCTGGCTGGTGCATGCCTTTAATTCCTGCCCTAGAGAGGAATATAACACGGGAAATACAGATGTCTCTCAGATGCAGTCTCCTTCTGAGATTCCAGGATGCAGGATCGCCATTTCAAAATGAGGTTAAGGTAAGAGCCAGTGACTGCCTGTTTTACTTTTTGGATCTTCAGGCTGAAGCCTAATTTCTCTCTCTGAGTTTTTATTAATCGTGCTTCAGGCAGTGAAGGGGCAGAGGGGAGCCTGGGTGAGGGGAAGAGAGCTGCTGTAAGTGTGTAAAATAAATGAAAAAACTTAATTAATAAAAAAATTAATGTGAGAAAGAAAGAACTCACTCTTGGGGACTCAAGAGTCACATGAGAAACATCTGAATGAATTTTGAAGGCAGCTTTCCAAATGTCCAAGTACTTCCTAGCAGTCTCCATCTTCTCAAAGTGTCAATCTCCCAGTTCCACCACCCTGTGGAAAAATCTCCAAGTACATAGATCTGGGGCAGGGGCGCTCAAGCTATAACAGAATCTAATACTGATCCTATCATCAATGACTGCTTTTAATTTGTACCTAACACATAGACAGGCTTGAGGATCAGTGGACCAAGTGACTAAATAAATTAATTTCTTTAAAGTGACAAGTTCTCTTTATTTGAGGCACTTAAAAGAAAAAAAAACCTTTAATGCAAGATTTCAAAATAGTGAGTTAATGTTATTAAAAAATATTTATTTGAAGGCTGTCATAGTCATGAACTCACAGGAACCATGGTTACCTGTACAACACCAGACCTGTACAACAATATTTTGGCATAGATGGAGAGGTGCTCTCCATGGCACACGTGTCTTACTGAGGAGCTATGAAGTAGGAATAATAAAAACTCAGAGACAGAAATTGGGGCTCAACCTGAAGTTCAGAAAAGCAAAGCAGCCAGCCACTGGCTCTTACCTCGATCTCAGTCCAAAAATGGTGATCCTGCCTCCAAGAAACCTCAGAATGAGACTGTGACTGAGAGCTGTCTCCTCCCATCTTATAATCCTCTCTAGTGCTGGGATGAAGGATGTGCACCACTACCGCCCAGTTTCTATGACAAGTTATGGTGGCTACTGGGATAAAAGGTGTGTGTCATTGCTGCCTGGTCTGTAAAGCTGACCAGTGTGGCTGTCAGCATGCAAGTTTTATTTATTAAAATACAAATGAAATGCCACTACAGAACTACTGGTAGTTGGTAGGTTCTGGGAAGGTTGAATCATTTTTATTTATGGAAGATATTTATGGCCATTGGTAGGTTTCCCATGCTCTGGTGGGTGGCCCAACACCCATGCAATTATGGGCAGTACTAACTAAACTTAATGAGTTATCAAAAATAAAAGACATGTTTGTGAGGGGACAATTGAGAGAAAATATGGGGGGAGTGGGAATGGGGAATTGGAAGTATAGATATAATTGTATGCCATTGTAAACATGTATAGAAGTCTCAAAAATAAAGAAAACTTATAATAAACAGTAGATAACAATAAGGTAAATGTTATAAACAAAATGAAGAACCTAAACAACATATGAAATAAAATACATATATTATTCCTTTCTTCCATATTAATCTTGCTTTATAACAAGTTGAAAACAAAAATAAATAACCTGAAGAAAACATTTCATATTAATTCTGATTAACTCTCTACCAGTGCAATACAATAAGGGAATAACAAGGTGAAGAAACATCTGATGAAAGATGTAACTGACACTAAAACTCCTAGTTGATTTCATTTATTGACTCAAAAATTCTCTATCAACGTGGAGTTGTCTCTGGGCAAAACTTGCTGACTCTGCACTTCAGCAGCTTTGTACACCACACTGTCAGCAAAAGAATGTGTATAATCATTGGCACACACTTGCACTGATACTGGCATTTTTCTCCTGGTTTGAAATAAATATAGCATTTTTCTTTACATCTGTTGCCTTCACATGAGGATGTGTTTGTGATCATTTGCTCAAAAAATAGTAGCATGCAAGTCTATTTCTGGACACTACAAACAACATCCCCAATCTCGATTCAGTAGAATTCTGGCTTTGAAGGAGGCTTATGTAAATAGATGTGGGATCCTTCTTAGATATAGAATGAAGACACACACTGAAGTAACTGATTATGTGGTGACTATAAAATGCTTGTTATACTGAAAGGTTTTGCTATTGCAATCCATCCACTTTTTTTTTCTTAGAAAGTCAGGAAAATCTGAATGGACACCTAGTGATTTTAGCAAAGGGTATGACTGACATTTCTAGAGATAGAGTGGGTTAATAATACAGACCAAATTTCACAAACAACATTTTCTTTTGTTTTGGCATGCTTTGCTTTTTTAACAAAACAGTATTTTTGAGAATTATTGAAATCATTGTAAATACTTCATTGTCAACTGCTTTAATGGACTTTCTTGTATGCTATTCCACTGATTACTATGAGATGAGGTAATTAGTGAAAATTTAACCAATAGCATATATATATTCCTATACTCCCATTCCATTAAAAATCCAATGACTTTTCCCCTATAGATGATTAATAAAAATATTCAAATAACTAGTATTTGTTATTATTAACTATGCATGTCCTAATTATATTACAAGTATTAATATATTCACATTTTCACATAAACATCCATGCTATATTTTCATGGAGTCTGCCACAATTAGCAATGGTGACAGAAACTTCAAGGACAGTAAAATGGTATACTAACTTATCAAAACAAAAGAGGAGTTTCCCTAAAGTGTGGAGAATTTTAACCAAGAACAACAGGATTTGACCTTAGCACTTGAGAACATTCTATGCAATTTAATAATCACTCTTATATTTGTTTTTGTTTTCTTTGGGGCTTTTGCCAAAATTGCTTGTCGAATATTTGATTCATTCATTCTTTTTCTATTAACCAGGTGCTGACTACTTAACTATACGCCAGACACTATTGTCGGTTTCAGAAATTCATGCATCATTTAATGCCTTGGTCAGTTTAGAGCTCACATTAAACCTGGAAGGCTAACAAAAGTATCAATCTTCCTCAGTGTACTTTGTGCTAAGAGAGTCATGTGTAAATACAAAAAAAAATGTGCAGAGGAAAGAATGATCAGAAACCATTTCAGTATTATTCCTTGACAAATGAGGAAGAGTAAAGCAGAAAACAAGAGAAGTATACAGATATTTGTAGACTTATATGCTTATGCATATAAGCATACAGATCATATAGGCTGTATCTTAGGGACTGAAGGAGAAAAGAAAATAGGATTTGTTATCAGTTTCTTTTTTCATATGTACAGGTGGTCTGATCTAACTTACTCTAACCTTTTAAAGGATTTTAAAGCATTCATATGTATGTGTTTGTGTACATGGATGTGGATGTGGGGGCCCGCAAAGGTCAGAAGAGGTTATTTAATTCCCTGGATCTGGAGTTTCAGGTCTTTTGAGCTTTCTGACACAGGCGCTGGGAATCAATTCTGCAAGAGCAATGAGCTCTCTTTGATGCTGAACCATCATCTCTCCATCCAGGAATCTCTGTTTCTTGACTTTAAAGTCTCAGTTTCCTTCCTTTATCCTTCCACGTGTACATCTGATAAATAACTTCTGAGCTTCTATTTCAAGACAGGGACTAGAGTAAATAGCATTAATGAGGCCCTGAAGTTACATGAAAGGAGCTATGGCAATGGACAAAAAAAGTAAAAGTGACTAGCAGTGTGCATGGTGAATGTTAACTAAATAAATACTCTTCCTTGCAGAATTTTCTAATACTATCACATAAATCTCGTGCATACACAATTTCTTTATCAGCAATCAAATAGGTGGTAGTGGTTCATGATTTTTATGTATTTTGGCTTTTTGTTTGTTTGTTGTGGAGGGAGCATCAGGATATGAATGCTTTTTTTTCTTGAGAACACTCTTTACTCCTGACATCTTAGCATAGGGATAGGTGCTCATCGAGGATTTGCTAATTGTGGATGTAGAAGAAAGGAGAAAGAAGCTCCCACAACTTGCAAATTGGAGGTTAGATAGCATGACTTAGAATAGGAGACCAGGAACAAACTCTGAAGAAATAGTAACTTGAATATTAATATTTGGTGGAAACAGAGGGCCTATGAAAGAAAAAGTTTTGATGTCTTACTGCATTTTTAATATATTGTATTTAGAATTTGGATTGCACTAATCAAAGGTACTCTGCTTTAACACGGTTGGTGTTTTCCTCATGACAATAAGAAACAAATGAAACTGAGGTAGAAGTGGTGCACTCTCCTCTTTAATCTAGGAAGGATATGGAGGATATGGAAGGAGGATGCTTTAGGGAATTGCTTTAATAAACACAAGTGATTTAGAAGGCTGTTATTAGAAAATAGTAAAAGTAAGCATTAGTAGCACAATTTAAAATAATAGCTTATATCCATTGCTAGCAATTATGCCAAAATACACTTTTTACTGGTTACATTTCATCTTCATCAGAATCCTATGAAGCAGTACTATCATTACATCCACTTTCCAGAAGTGGATTTTGAAGCACAGAGATATGAAATGACTAGATACCGCTAAAGGTTTAGCATATGGTAAAAGACACATGTAAATTCAGCAGTCTCATTGGAAACATGATGAGTGCAGCAGGTACAGACGCAAAAGTGGAAACACTTTAGGTGTTGTGATAAAGATAAAATGGACCATTGGAGCAAAAGATACGAATTTGCCTAAGGAAAAAGAATCAAGTACACAGGAATTATGTAATAGGGCTTTCATGTGGCTTAGTAAGAAGTATCACCTAGTAAAGACATACTTTCTCTCGAAACCTATCTTGTGTCTGATACATCTGTATCAATACGTGTATCTAAAGATAACACACTGAACCTAAAAGGCTTAACATGGTATTTGGTATTTTGAAGTTGAAATAAACAGATCAATCTTGATTCTGAAATCATCATACCATGTGTAGCATTTTTCTAATACCACATTATAGTGTTCATGTTCCAATTAAAGACCTGATTCTGTTAACTGTTTCTTGAGAATTAATTCCGTAACTTCAAAAATAAAGGCTTTCATCTTCTTCTAAGAAGATATGGAAAGGTTATGCTACAAGGAAAACACAGAAACAAAATCCTGAAAAACAAGTTTTCTACCATAAGTAATTTTTGTTGCTTTCCTTTACAACATTCCTATTTAAATGCAGATTGTAATTCACGTCTAAGTAGAAGGTAGAGTTTTTTAGCTATTAAAATGCTAATGAGAAGGTTAACTTTAAGTCAGAAACTATTTTTGAAAAGATGGAAGGCTGGAAAATTCACTTTAAGGGCATTTAAGATTTTGTTAGGAAAAAGAAAAACTCTACATTTATTATTAGAAAAAATATGCACAAAGCATTGGGCAATTATACATGTGTGTGGCTGAACATTACATTAAGGGACATAATATTTCATGTTGGTGTTGCAAAAACTAACATTTTTGAGTGCACTTGTATCTCTGGATAGCTTCACCTGCAGCAGGGAAGGGAAAATGACAGATTGTACAAATACTTCTTACCACTGGGCCTACTTACTAGAATGTGATGGATCACACAAGGCCCTAACACAGGATGTACAGAATGGCTGCAGATAGATTTGAGACTGCCTGAATTTTCCCTAAATTTTTGTCTTTTCCAGCAACCAAATTTTAAATAGTGACTCATACTCTCTTTCCAAACTGATGCTTTGTAATAGTGTTCTCATGCCTATTAACCCATGATTACAAGATGCGTCTCTAACTGAATTCAATTACAATGTCCTTGTAGTTACTGAGAAAAAGCTGAATGCTTAGCCCCAAGGAAGACACTAATCCCATCCTCTCCAGAGTGCAGAAGAACACTGGGGAAAAGGGAGAGGAAAGAATGTGAAAGCCAGAAGACCCACAGAAGGGCTGCAAAATGCCACTGTCTGGACAAGATGCCATTGCAATGATGAACTCTCCAAAGCTGTGTATTGGTTGTTCCCATGAATGGGCTGATTAACAAACAGGCATGGATTTGGGAGGGACTTGGGGAGCTATAGAACTCATAAGAACAAATATAACTAGTAGGAAACCAAAGTTACTAGCTGATGGTAGAAATGTTTCCTATTGGTCCATTTGTGCTATTCTTTAATATATCCTAGCCTTAGTCCATTTTCTGCTCCTATAATACAATGTCACAAACTGTGTAATTTATAAGCAACAGAAATTTATTTGGCTCACTATTCTAGAGGCTGAGAACTCCAAGAATATGACATTAGCACCTGATAAGAGCTTCTATGATGTATTACAGCATGATGAGAAAGGTAAGTGGGGACTTGGAGCGATGATTCAGAAGTCAGGAGCACTGGCTACTTTCCAGAGGACCCCAGGTCTTTCCCTAGAATTGACATGGCATCCAACATCCATCTGTAACTCTGATTTCAGGGGATTCATCACTTTCTTCTAGCCACTGTATGCACATGGTGCATGGACACACATAGAGACAAAATACATCTATACATAAAATAGAATAAATTCATCTTTTGTTTTAAGAAAAGGGAAGTAGGTATATATTCAATAGGACTTGATAGGGATTGGATTTATCCTTCTATTAGGAACTTATGCCTGCCAATAATTAACCCACTCCTATGGTAAGTGGAATTATCCATTAATGCTTTATAATCTCTTGAAGTCATCTCTTAATGGCCTTAAAATGGGAAAAAATTTCAATATTAAGAATAGAAGAGACATTCAAACCATAGTAATGTCAAATCAAGTTTTGTCTTTCTCTGTCATTCTTTACTTTAGTCCCATGTGTCCTATCTCTGTGGAAATTGAAATTATGTATTAAATAAGAAAAATGAAAAAATGTGAGTCACCAGAAAACTTTTTAACAAACTTCAAGAAAAACTGAAATTCATCTTTGAATATGAATATAGATGCTTTTTTTGTTATGAAGACAATGCATTATTGGGCTATTTATCCTCAAAGGTTTAAATATGTAACTAACTGTATACACTAGATGCCCTGTTGTGCTTTCTGTGGCTGTGACAAAAGCAACCTGGGGAAGGAAGGGTTTGCTCCTCCTTTGAGGTTACTCATGAAGGGAAGGAAGCCAGGAGGTAATCAAGGCAGGAACCTGGAGGCAGATACTGAAGCAGAAGCAGTGGAAGAATGAGATTGACTTGCTCCCAGTGATTTGCTCAGTCTGCTTTCTTATATTCCCAGGATCAACTGCCCAGGGGTAGCACAGACACGCCCACAGGCCAATCTAATGGGGTTATAGTCTCAACCAAGTTTTCATTTACATTGAGACCCTAGGCTATGGTGAGTTGACAAAACATCAACCAGGACACTAGAAAAATCTAAAGCTATTTAAAAAAAAAAAAAAAAAAACTTTAAAATTGCTGGGCAGTGGTGATGCACACCTTTAATCCCAGCACTTGAGAGACAGAGGCAGGTGAATCTCTGTGAGTTAAAGGCCAGCCTCGTCTACAAAGCAAGTTTGATGATATCTAGGACTGTCACACACAGAAATCCTGTTTCAAAAAATAAAAACTTTTCAAAATAAACATTTTTGAAAGCTTTAAAATTACTTCAATTTCTTTTTTCATCCTTTCTATCCTCACCCTTCTCTTATTTTTAAAAATATTTGATTAATTTTTGAGAATGTTATACAAGGTATTGTGATCATATTATCCCCTTCTTATCCTCCTAAGTACTCACAGATCCATCTCCCTCCTTGCTCCCCCACTCAACTTTATGACCTCTTTTTCAATAACCCATTCAGCCTATTGTGCTGTTTATTAGTATTTTAAGACAAAAACACCTTGTGTAATTAGTACATTAAACCAATCTGCTTAAATATCCAAAACCCCATTTGATCATTTCATAATTTTTAATATATATTTGAATATTTATCCTGTGTATAGCTTTAAGTGGCAGTGATAAATAAAGCATCTACTGAACTAATCATTTGTTAAATACTATCATTATTTTATGTGTATGGTTATTTTCCCTGCATGGGTATGTGTACGGGGCTCTTAGAGGACAGAAGATGATTCTGAATCATCTAGAATCAGAGTTATTTAAGGTTCTGAGCTGCCATGTAGGTGCTGGGAATCAAACCCAGGTCTTTTGAAAGAGCAGTCAGTGCTCTTAACTGATGAATCATCTCTCCAGCCGCAAACTTGTCATTTCCAACAAAAAATCAAAATAAATTCCTCATGTTGAAAGACCTTCAAAGTGGTCTTGTCGCCGAGGAGCCCCCAGGCTCAATAACCAGGCCGTCAGATGCAAAAGCACGAGGTTTATTTCACGGTTGCACAAGCAGGTGCCTAGCTAGACAAAATCACAAATTTTACATGAATTATAATATGGGGTACGGGTACAATTGGGATTGGTCTAGATATTCAAACCAGTGTTCAACCCAGAATGAAATTAACATAGTCCAGCCTGTTTTCAAAAATATTCAGGTACGTGACGTCCTGCATGACATCCTGCTTTATGGCATCCTGGCATCCTGCTTGTTCCATTGTGGTTTAGTTTGCAGATTGGTAATCATTCACTATGACTGGTTCTGATAATTGCTAGCCTTCCTGCCCTGTGGGGCGGGCGGGGGGGGGGGAGGAAGAATCTGCTGGAGTGCAATGGTTAAACCTGTTAACCATGCTTTGTAGTTTTCCATTACCCAACTCATCCAGTTCGTTATGAAAAATTGGTTGGGGTCTTTCAATGTTACTTATGAAAAGCACAACTAAGAAAAGGAATATAGTGCTAAGAATTAGGGAACACAAAAGATGTCACGGCATGACACTTAGGTGAATGAGAAGTTTCAATCAGAAATAGAGAGGGATGAAAAATTTCCTGGGCCTATTGAACAATATTCAGAAAGACCCAGAGCAGAAATGAGTTTAGCCTATTACAATGAAGTAGAAAAAGAAAAATACTAACACTGATGGGCTTCAGAAGAAGAAAAATGCAAAATCTTGTAAGTTCAAGTTAAGGAGTTCAAAGTAATTTCCGGGTATAGTAGGATAAAATTGGAGGATTTGATATATAGAAATAATATTCTACTCAACCACATTGGTGCTGAGTAATATAAATATAATTTGAAGTTTATAAATTACTTTGAGTTCTGCTACCCACAGTAAAATATAAAGTAAAACATATGAAATTAAACTTTAATTTACTTTATTTAACCTAAGATATTAAAAATATCGCCATTAAAATACAAATTCAACATTAAACATGAAGAGATACTTTTTTGATATTTTATTCCAAGTTTTCAAGATCCTGTGTATATTTTACATAGATAGCAGATCACATATATTTTATTCTATGTGGCTAGTTGTCATCATACTTGCTAAGTCACACTTATAAAATTCATTTTGCCTGCTGTGCAGAAAGTAAATTATCGAGGAATAAGCAAAAGAAAGTATAATTTATATCCTATGGAATCATTGCAAAGTCAATTACTTTAATAGAAATGTTTTACCCTATGGTTGTGTTTGTTAGGATTCTAAGATGAGGTTCAGTGGATCAAATTCTAGGTGTTGTCTAGGCTATTTTCCTTCCTGAAGCTCCAGGAAACAATTAATTTCCTTACCCTTTTCAGCTTCTAAAATTCACATAAATTTTCTGATTTTATTGTATTATTACTCTGTCCCAAAAGCCAATCTTATCAGACCAATTCTATTTCATTTGGCCATCTCCCTTGTCTTCTAACTTCTGCCTTCCTCTTAGAGAGTCACTGGACTCATTTGTGTATGCCTGTGTGATCTCTATATCTCCAGGTGACTTGGTCAGCATCTTTAATTTACTACTGTAAGTGCTGTATCTCTGAGGGGAAAGATTTCCTCAATGGAAGTGTTACATCTCTGAGGGGGAAGATCTCCCCAATGCAAGTGTTACTGTTCTGAAGGGAAAGGTATTCTGGCAGTTGGGAGCTAAGGAATACCAGAAAGTCACACTGCACAACAAACTTATTACAAGAAATTTTATTGGTAGAGACACAAGAGAGTGGCTGCCTCTGTTCAAGTTAGAAGCAGCAGGGAGCTGAATAAGAGGGAGACTTTATATAGGGTTTCTTGGGGGAAGGATGGAGTTTTCCAAGGTAGAGATTTCCAAGGTTGGGATTGGTGGGGTTTCAAGTCAACCTCAGGGATTGGTGAGATTTCAAGCTCGGGGACTGATGGGTTTCAAGCTCAGGGACTGGTGGGTTTTGGTACATTTTCAAATCTGGAAGTGGTTTCACACCTCTTATCCTATAAGTATCACTTATGCAACCTAACATATTCACATGTCCTGTGAAATAGAGCAGATTACCTTTGGTTGTTTGCTTTATTTTTCTTACTATCATTCTAAACATGAAACAATGGAAAAATTACTATTTTATAGAAGAACTATCTTATGACAAAACAAAACACAGAATAATACAAAGTAGAAATTAAATAGCAAACATCATAATATAATATATCACATGCTCACTTTGGCAGCACATATACTAAAATTGGAATGATACAGAGAAAAATAGCATGGTCCCCGGGCAAGGGTGACTTGCAAATTCATGAAACATTCTATGTTTTTTCACTTTTCTTTGAGGATGTGGTGACAGATAGGCTTCCCATGGGATCAGTGGATGATTCCACGTGCATATGGAAGCACTGATTGTACTCAGTAGGTTGTTTTTAAAAAGGATATGAAGTTAAAATATGTTTTGGAGAATGTTGGGCCAAAATTATCTCAGGGCCTGTACCTCTAGGTCTGTAGGACAGAGAAAAGCCTGGAGTTTGAGGAATAGTCTCAAAGTTACCGAGGATGAGACAGCAAAATCTGGATAGATGCCCTTCCAGCCAGAGGGAGGGCTTGACTGTCTCTCATTGGCTGGAGGTACCCCCACATCATACGGTGTCACTTAACCTATATAAGTTGATGCTCACTGTAATAAGCTGAGTTCCTGCTTTCACTTGACTCCCTATCACGTCTGATTTTCCTGCATCGTGGGGATGTGGGTCTGATTGTTCTGCATTGTGGGGCTTCAGAACGGGTGGATAGCACACACACCTTTCCCTGGAGAGTAAGGCTAAGGTGGCCTGGCAACTAGTGCCAGAATGTGGGGCGACTGGTCCCAAGGCAAAGCGGTTGATCAAGGTGAGTGGGACCCCACAATGGGTAATGCAACTTCACACAAAAATGACCCAGCACTTAAGGCACTGAGATATATGCTACTCTCCCAAAGCCTGGAATTGTCAGACCACAATGCGATCCAGGTATGGGAGGATATAATTACCCTGGACCCCTGGGTACTCACTGGGAATATTTTCTCGTGGGCCACGTGGAACTGGGTGGAAACTGATCAGAGAAAGGGAAAATCACTTTGATATACCCCCACCATTGGAATCTATCCAACTATTACAGCCCTTAAGACATGTTTTCACCCTGCTGCTCTGCCTCCCCCAAAGGTGGGTAATGAAAAAAAATCAAAGATCGGGAATGGTCTGAAGAATCCAAAAGAAACCAATTAACCAAAAGAGTTGGAGAAAAGGAGACAGATGAGGGGGAAGAAAAAAATGGGTGCAATTTACTGAAGAATGGTCCCAGAGGGAAGGGATAAGGAGGACAGAGGCAAAGACAAAAGAGAAAGAAGATATTGCCTTTGACAAGGAGTGGTGGCCTTCTTATGGCCCAGCCACCATGGAAAGGATAAACTGGGAAAGGGGAATGGGACAAATAAGGGGGCTCCATCCTTACCAGGAGGAAATGAATTTACCAGCCTTTGGGAAGAACTGCAAAGTTGAGACTCTCACACAGAGGAACATGGGGTGAAGCATCCTGTGGATCCAAACCTTACTCACACTGAGACCTATAGGGCTACAGTTTATGGACTCCAAGCCTTCCTGGTCAATGTTGCCCCCAGCCTGGTATCCTTGGGAATCTAAGGACCTGAAAGAATTGATGAAGGCAGTGGCTGAGGATGGCCCCAACTCACCTTGGGCCATGACCCTCCTTCAGGAGGTAGCCTACCATCCTTGTGTTCCCAAGAACTGGTTTGATCTGGCCAAGGCCACCCTGGGGGAGCCCTGGTGTGGAAGGTCCTTCTGTCTATGTGTTGCTTTTATTGGTTAATGTATAAAAAAAAAAACTGGTTTGGCCTACAGCAAGGTAGAACTTAGTTAAGTGGGAAAAACTAAACTGAATGCTGGGTATAAGGAGGCAGAATAGGGAGAAGCCATGGTGCCACCACATTGAAAATTTGCTGGTAAGCCACAGCCTCATAGCAATACACAGATTAATGGAGATGGGTTAATTTAGGATATAAGAGTTAGCCAGAAATATGCTTAAGCTATTGGCCAAACAGTATTGCAAATATTACAGTTTCAGTGTGGTTATTTCGGGTCTTAGCTTCCGAACAGTCGAAACAATCAAACAGCCTTCCTACAACAAATTGGTGCCCAACGTGGTTGACTAAATCCATGTAAAATCTAAGAAAGCTTGGAAAGGAATTCTAGACACTAAAAAACAAAGTTTAGCCACTTTAGTTTTCAGATGGGCTCTGCTTGCTGGCAGCAGGTTGCAGCTCCTTTAAGAGAGGTTTCCCGGATTCAGCAGTAGCAGAAAAAAAGCCATGCAGTTTTGAAATGCTGGCTTTCTGGGCCTTGCTGCCAATACGACTTCTGGCTCTTTCAGGAGGCCAAGCATTTAAATGTGGTTTGTGAACAGAGTGCTAGAACTTGCTTAATGGCAACATAGACTGGCTGTGTGCTGAAAAATGGGGCTGTGAGCATGGCTCTCAGAGGCAGCAAACAGCTCTACCATGATGGACTGGGTGGAACATGTAGGCAGGGCCTTCTATGCCCTAGCAAGGCTGCTGCTTAGGTTTTAAGAAGTACTTAGCTGTGGTCAGAAAAGGATTACAGATACACAATAAGGACAGATTCAGACATATAAGACCTCTAAATGAGACACGGTGTGTTTAAAAAAGTGCGTAGGTTTGGAGAGAAAAAAAAATGTATAGACAGTTATAAAAGGAAGTAAATGGTTTTAAAAAATAAAGTCTTTAAAGATACAGAATACAGGCCGTCATAGATTAAAGAAGTAAAGATAATAAAAGAAACATTAAACTTGTAGAAAAAGTAATAAAGTAAAAATAATAAGCCATGGAAAGATGAAAAATATTCAGAAAGTCTGGATTATGTTTGTTATTGTGTTTTCTTTGAATTTTTTGACTTCAAAGAGATCTTTGATTCTGGGGGCTGCTAAGATAAACCAACATAAAGGTATCTTGACTTCAAAATTTGGGTCTAAGGATATGTTGCTTTGGAAAAGAGGTTCTTCTTTTGTTTCCACAGAGGATGAGAACCTGTGGAATCCTTCCAGACTAATGTGGTTTGATTGACCAAGATCCCCTGAAAGGTCACCTTGAATACCCCTCATAAAATTACTTTGCCCAACTAAAAGCAGGAAGCAATTTGGATAGAACTATGCCCATATTCCCAAGTATTGTTTATAAATGTTTGTTTACATTTAAAGAGGGATATGCTATAGAGATTTGCATTGGTATGGATTTTGCTTTATTGATAGAAATTTAATGCCAATTTTGTTATAGTGTATATATGTATTTCTGCTCTTGATTAATGTATTAGGTTTGTGTTGTTCATTTAAAAAAGTAATGTAAAACTAAGAAGTATAGGTTAATACAGGGTCATCTATGATAGTCAAGCTTGTAGTCATGTTAGTTAGGTTTTCTAGATATATAGAGATATATTTCAGTTAGATAGGTATCCTTCAAATCTTTCATAGGCCTTCAGAATATGGCATTTAATATGTTTAAGAACTTAGGACTTTTAATGACAGTGAGATATATCTGTTCCTGGCAGTTCCAATTACTTCAAGAGGAAGATTGGCATCAAAGAGGCTCCTTATGGAGTTTGCTAGCTATTTGGCCAAGAAACCACTCTTGCCTGGACTTCTTGATGGTATTCTGTGTGAGCTGGACATGCAGTGACCCACAGTGAAATGACCGCTGAACTTGTATAAAGGTAAGATGGTCCTTCAGGGTTCCTGCTTCATGAAAGAGTCTGAAAGACATTCTGTAGGACACAGAAGAAAGTAAAAGAAAGTAACTGAAAACTGCCAATATAGGTGGAACTATCGTTGAAATTTCCTACTTTATGGAAAAGTTCGCTAGATACTATGGGCCTGTAGGCTGAAGATAGATGCCCCTATGGTACAAAAGAACTTTAGGTGACTGTCTAGGCAGCGAGATGTCTCTGTCAATTCTAGAGATTTGGAAGCTGCTTACAATGCACTTCCTGTTTATTTAGGTAATATTATATCCTTTGGGAGTCTTTGATGGAGTGGAAGCATATGTAGTTATAATTATATAGTTTTTCTTAGTTATGATAAAAGATAAAATAGATACAAATATTGTAACTGTAATACTTGCTTGATACCTATTTTGTTATATGTAATTTTACTATGTTAAAGTTAAAACCTTTCTTTATGTTTAAACAGAAAAGCTGAAATAGTGTGGGAGGTCCTTCTGTCTATGTGTTGCTGTTTTTGGTTAATGAATGAAGAAACTGGCATGGCCAATATCAAGGTAGAATTTAGTTAGGCAGGGAAAACTAAACTGAATGCTGGGAGAAAGGAGATGGAGTCAGGGAGAAGCCATGGAGCTGCTGCCGGAGACAGACATGCTGAAACTTTGCCGGTAAGTCACAGCCTCATGACGATACATAGATTTATGGATATGTTTTAATTTAGGATATAAGAGTTAGCAAGAAATACGCTTAAGCCGTTGGTCAAACAGTATTTCAAATATTATAGTTTCTGTGTGGTTATTTTGGCTCCGAGCTGCCAAGCGGCTAGAATGACCAAGTGGCCATCTTACAACAGGATCCCAATATGTTAAATAGGTGGCCTTCTACACTAGGGCAGAGTTCAATAGAGTGGCCAACCCCCCAATTCCCATCACTTATCCGATGGTAACTGGGATGGGGAAAAGCTTTTCCAATAGGGTCCAACAAGCCACAATAGTGGCTCCGTATTGGAACCAAGTTAGATAAGCAGGCCTGTAGGCCTGGGCCAAGCTAGAGGAGGGACCCACTGAGTCACCTATAGCTAGAACAATGCAAAAACCAGGGGAGCTGCTTCCGGACTTTATTATCTGTGTGCAGACCAGCCTTGAGAGGAAATTGCCCCCTCCCCCCCGTGGGTTCAGAGACCAATTTACTAAGCTCCTAGGCTGGGAAGGTATGAACCAAGATACTAGGATGGCTTGTGCTGGCCTTAAGGAGGTGTCCATGAGTCAATGGGTTGTGGCATCTCAGAATGTCACTACCCAGTCACATACCAACCAGACTCTTGTGGTGGCCCTTCAGGCCCAGACCCAAATTCTAGCCTCTTCTACAAAAGTAGAGGCCACTGCCCCTAATGTCCTCCCCCATTAGGTGGGTGCCTGGTAAGCCAGTATGGGTGGAGCAGTAGTCATTACCTGAACTTAAACTTAAGATGCTCAAGGAAAATATATGTTTGTGACCATAGATACATACTCTAAGGCATGCTGGCCTATGGCCCACTCAGGGGAAAAGGCAACCCATGCCAAAAGCTACTTCTTACAATGTTTTGCTATGTTGGGATTACCACAACAGGTCAAGACCAACAACAACCCCTGTTTTATAAGTAAAACATTAAAAGAATTTTTCCAGAGATGGAATATATCTGATACCACTGGGATCCCATACAACCATCAGGGTCAAGCAATTCTTGAAAGACATCACCAATATCTCAAAGAAGTCCTTATAAAACAAAAAGGGGAAGAAGTCTCCCCCATCTACAACTGCAAAAGGCGTTATTAACCATCAATATTGTAAATTTTCAAAAATCAGATAAACAAAATAGATTCCGGATATATTGGGGATTCCTGCCAACGAGGCCCTGCCTAAAAGTTAGGTGGAAGAATCCTCTCATTAACCAATGGAGAGGCCCAGATGCCTTGTTGACACAGGGCTGAGGATATGGATATGTCTTCCCAAACAGAGGGGAAATACCTATTTGGCTACCCACTCGTAACTTAAAATTTCTCCCCACCCCTCAGGACAATGGGCAAGACCAAGATGACCAATAAAGAAAGAAAGAGATTATGGTAGACAACTTTTAAATTCAAACACAAGAAAAGAAAAATCATCACTGCCCAAGGGAGACAGACCCTTGAGGAAAGTGTTGCTCCCATGTATCAAATGGCAGAGGTCAAACATCAGGTTAGGCCACCATGTTCAGGGTATCATTGTCTGAGAAGTCTGGTTTAGGATCCCTCCAGTGCCAGCGCTCAACAACAAGATCCACGTCACCTGGATCTTGCTGGAGCAACTGTGGTTGCTCCATATAAGGCAAATACATTTTAACTCCTTTAATGGGTGTATTTGTAAATTTTAGAAAGCTTCTTTGGTAGTAGGTTCTTAAATTACTCCTTTTAAAGGTCTTAGGAGTTATTGACTCCTTCTCATATTCTTTCTGCTTCCATGCTTTCCCTTCCCCAAGATAAATTTAACTCTTCCTGTCCCACTAACTGACTGGTATAGAAAAAAAGAGGCTACAGAATATTCAGCTCCAAATTTAACATAGATACTACACTCCTCCACCCAATGTTCAGGTATAATTGTAGAAGGGGAATGGAAAGTGTGTAAGAGCCAGTGGGAGTGGAAAACTATAAGGAAACAGTATCTTTTGAACACAGTAGAGCTATAGGTAATCACAGTGATCATGACAGCAATTATAAAGCCTGCGCAAACTCAAGCTAGACCAATTCTAAGCATGGAGAGGGGAGTTGGGCATAAAATCTGACCCCTACCTGTGAAGCTATTGGCTATTGCCAGTGGCTGGATAAGGTAAAGTTAATTTTCTCTAATAGTATAGTCTTTGCTAAATTGACCACACATTAGTGAATGGTCACACATCCAAGAATATTTCGGTATACAAATTTGTCTTCATATTTTTTTTAATGCTGCACAAAGTTAGATGTAAAAGCCAAAAGGTCCTGTTCCTGTCCTGTAGTGTCCATGCCACTATAAGAAGGTATGCAAGCTGGGAATCAGGCTTGAGACTTAAAAACACATAGACAGAGAGACAGACAGACACGAGTCATCCTTGATACAAGAATGGCAACTTTATTGTGCTCAGGAGCAGCTTATATAGGGATCTTTACCCACACCCAGCTCTCGGGATCTTTCAGCTACAGACTCACCAGGCTCAGAGTAGCTGCAGGCAAGGTCTCATGCTCAGAGCAGCTGCAAGCACAGGTGCTTTACTCAGTTCACTCCAGCAGGCAAAGGGTCTGAGGCAAGCAAAGAACATCAAGGGGCCAGGGATCTGCAGCTCCCAACAGTTAGATGCACGGGGAATGAAGGGTAGATCAAAAAAGAGTTGGGGGAAGGTGTGGTGGTTTGAAAGAAAATAGGGAGTGGAAGTATTAGGGGGTGTGGCTCTGTTGGATTAGGTGTGGCCTTGTTGGAGGAAATGTATCACAGTGGAGGTGGTTTTTGAGGTCTCATATATGCTCAAGCCCATTTCTCAGACCACGTACTATTGCCTGCACATCAAGATAGAGAACTCTCTGCTACTTCTCCTGCACCGTGTCACACCATGATGATAATGGACTAAACCTCTGAAAATATAAGCTACCCCAACTAAATGGTTTTCTTTTATAAGAGTTTCTGTGGTCATGGTATCTCTTCACAGCAATGGCATCCCTAACTAAGACAGAAGTTGGCACCAGAGATGGGAGTATTTCTAGAGAGGCCTGAACATGATTTTGTTTGAAGGATTATGGACCTTGGCACTGTGAATTAGAAAAGCAGTGGAATGATTAAGCACTGCTTAATGGTCCATATTAGTAGAAACATGGAATTCACTGGTGCTAAGAGTTATTTGAACTATAGGAGCCTGGGTCAAGAGGTTTCAGAGGATAAGAATACTTGTCTGTAGCCTAGAGCTTGTTATGATATTTTGGTGAAGAATGTGGCTGCTTTTTGCCCTTGTCCAAAGAGTCTGCCTGAAGTTAAAGTGAAGAGATTTGGATTAATTCCCTTGGTAGAGTAAATTTCAAAACAGCCTAGTATTGACTCTGATGTGTGGTTATTACTGACCATTCTTATACAGATTTATAATGGAAAGGAGCAAGCTGTTCAGATAAAAGGAGCACGCTTGTTCAAGACAAAATACAAAATGTAAAATTTGAGGAGAAAGGGGCCCCAAGAAGTGGAATGGAGCTAAATCCTGTATTCAAGGAAATAAACAGATTAAAGAATTGGAATGAAGAGAATGGTGACCTCAGGGCAAGATCCCACCCAGCTATGAAAAGAATTAAAGAAAAGCTTAGAGCTGGGTGTGGTTGTGCACACCATTAATCCCAGCACCCAGAAGGCAGAGACTAGCTGATCTCTACACTGGAGGCCAGCCTAGTCTACAGATCCGGTTTCAGGACAGCAAAGCTTAGACAGTGAAGGAAACTATCAAAAACAGAAAGTTGGTGAAGTGGAGATGTAATTGAATGAGGGGGCCACGTTCCAGCACCAGCAAGAAGCAGAACTTGACAGCTTTGGCCACGCTATTCTGGAGTCAAGGAGAGAAGAAAGAAGCTATGGAATTTGCCTCTGCAACTAAGGAAAGCTGCTGAGGCCAGGCTATGTCAGGGGTATTCCTGAATGGAGTCCTAGAGAGGCCATTGTATGAGGCTGTGAAGCTGAAGCCTGGATTGCCTTGGAGACCCCAAGATGTTGGCAATGCCCTAGCCACATGCCATGGGATACCTGCCAAGGAAAGCTGCTAATAGGAATTGTAACCAGACCAAGAGGAAGAAGAATGTGGCAGTCAACAATGATGTAAGAAGTTGAAGATCTGAAGAACATTTGGAGATCAGGCATGGAAATGCAGAGTTTGGAGTTGGTTCAATTAGTTTTAGGTCTTGCTTTGGTCAAGTATTTCCTCACTATGCTCTGTTGTGGACTATTACTTTAACTAGGCAAAGATGTGCTACATTTGTTAATGCTGCAAAATGTTACTTTAACTATGTAACCGTGTGTTATATTTGTTTTCTGCTGCCTTTGTTAACAATGTAAAGATGTGTTACATTTGTTTATGATGTATTTGTTTAATTTTGAAAAAAAATGTGTTGCTGTTTGACCTTGCCTGAAAAAGCACCTGATTGGTCTAATAAAAAGCTGGATGGCCAGTAGGTAAGCAGGAGAGGAGTAGTTGGGGCTGGCAGACAGAGAAAATAAATAGAAGGAGAAATCTAGACTTGAGAGAGAAGGAGGAAAAAAAGGTAGGTACATACCTGGGGCCAGAAACCAGGCAGGTGCCAGTCAGACAGACATAGAGACAGCAGGAAAGTAAGATATACAGAAAGAAAGGTAAAAAGCCCTGAGGCAAAACATGAACAAAGAGGAACAGATTAAAATAAGAGTTAAGCTAAGGCTGGGCATTTATAACTAATTTAAAGAAGTCTCTGTGTCATGATTTGGGAGCTGGTTGGTGGCCCAAAAGTAAAAGTTTGATACAATTCTCCCTTCCCTACATTTTGGAAAAGTAATGTATATCCTATGCCATGTTGGAAGTATGTGATATGCTTTTTCATTTTGATTTTATAGGGGATTACACTTAAGAGGTTACATGTATCTCAAAAGTGATTGAAATTTAGATGTTTAAATAAGTTTGAGACTTTTATAGCTTATCGGGACTTGTGACATTGGACTGAATGCATATTTGCATTATGTATGGCTACAAGCCTTTGGGGGTCAGGGAGTGGAATATGGCAGTTTGAAAGAAAGTGGCCCCCAAAGGAAGTGATAATATTAGAACGTGTGGCTTTGTTGGATTATGTATGGCCTTGATTGAGAAAATATGTCACTGTGGAGGTGGGTTTTGAGGTCTCAAATATGTTCAAGCCCAGGGTTCAGGCCACTTCCTTTTGCCTGCAAGTCAAGATGTAGAACCCTCAGCTGTTTCTCCAGCACCATGTCTGCCTGCAAGCCACCATGTCAAACCATGATGATAATGGACTAAATCTCTGAAAATGTAAGCCGCTCAATTAAATGTTTTTCCTTTGTGAGAGTTGCTATTGTCATTGTGTCTCTTTACAGCAATAGAAACCCTAAGATAGAGGGTAATTTGTATAATCAAAATACATTGAATTAAAGAATCAAAGAATTAATAAAGAAAAAAATTAAATAACATGGCAAAAATAAAGATTATACTTAAGTAACAATGTTTTATTATTTTTTCAAACTGGTACCAGAAGAAACAAATAATAAATGTTGGAGTTTTATATTTCATTTAAAAATATACTTTCTGTTCTAGCCAATGACAATTTTCTGAGTGGTTTTTAGGTTGGAGGTATTCTACTTATTTTATATTATCTAATCTTCACAAAAAACTACGCCTGGACCACATTGTTGCTATTTATAAAGAGATAATAAATACTTACAAAAGTAAAAAATAATCTACCACAATCAAGTTGGCTTTATCTTGAGATACAAGGATTATTCAACATTCAGAAGTTAATAAATGTGACAAATTATACAAATGGACACAAAGATAAAAATTAATTTATCATCTCATTATATTCCAAAAAGGCATTTGAGAAAACTCAATGTTATTTCATGGTAAAAAGTTCTTGAGAAAATAGAACTGGAGAGAACATACCTCAAAATAATAAAGGCTCTATATATGACAAAGACACAACCAATATTATCATAAATGCAGAAAAACTTTAAATCATTCTGCTAAAATCAGGAATAATACAAGGCTTGCCATTATCTCTGTTTGTTTTCAATGTAGGGCTTGAAGCACTGGTTAGTAACAAATAGAACAAGAAAATGAAATTAAAGGGATGCAAGTAGCAATCAAAGAAGTCAAATTATTATTTTTAGATGGTATGATATCATAAACAAGAGATTGCAAAATCTCTATCAAAAACTCTAGAAATCCCAGCAAAATGGCAAGATTAAAAAGTCAACATAAAAATTCATTAGACTTTCTGTATACCAATATCATAGATGCTGAAAGAGAAATGGAAACACTCATATTCACAATAGTCTCAAAAAAAATCATCTAAGAATAAACTTAATCAAGGAAGTGAAAGATCTCTACAATGAAAATTTAATAGCGGAAGAAAGAACTAGAGAAAGACAGCAGAAGATAGAAAAATTTCTCAGTCTCATGGATTGATAGAATACATATTGTGAAAATATCCACAACTCAATTTATAGATTTAATGCAGTCCCAATCAAAATCCCAATGACATTTTTGCAGAAAAAACAAAAAAAAATCCTAAATTCATATGGAAACACAAAGGACTCCAGATAGCAAAAGCAGTCCTGAGCAAAAAAGAATAATGCTGGAGGAATTACCATACCAGATTTCAAGCTATACTGCAAATTCATAGTAATAAAATCAATAAATGTAAAAAATCATAAAATGGACTTAAGGATAGAAATTACATGAAAAACTGCCACAAAAACAGACATACAGATCAATGGAACAAAATAGAAGAGACAACCTTGAGTGCATATAATTAATCCTATCATATTTACCAAGAAAAAATACACAGTGAAGAAAATATAGCATCTTCAACAAACAGTGTGGGGAAAATTGGATATCTAAATGTAGAAGAATTTAATTAGATCCATCACAAAATTAGATCAATAACATTAGATCCATTTATCATCCTGCACAAAACCTAATGCCAAATGGATTAAAGACCTCAATGTCAAACCTGAAATACTGAAAGAGCTAGAAGAACACATAGGCACAACACTAAAAGATAGAGGCATAGAAAAGGACTTTCTGAATAGGACTTCATGACTAGGTAATTAAGGTTATCAATTGGAAAATAAGACCTCCTAAAACTAAAAGGCTTTTGTACAGCAATCAACTGAATGAAGAGGAAAAACCACAGAGTGGTAAAGAGGATTTGTCAGTTATCCATCTGGTAGAGGATTAATATCCAGAATACTTAAAGAACGTAAAAAGACAGGCTGAAGAAAATAAAATGATCCAGTTAAAAATGGGCTATGATCCTGACCAGGCAGTTCACAAGAAATAAATAAAAATGGCTAAGAAATATTTTTTGAAAGTGTTCAACATCCTTAGCAGTTAAAGTGATAAAAAATTAAAACTATTTTTGTGATTTCTTCTTATTCCAGGTTAAATGGCTAAGATTTAAGAAGACAATTGACAATAAATGCTGGAAGGATGTGGGAAATTTGGAACCAAGCTACCTGGAAATCAGATTGGAGAAGTCTCAAAAACCCAAATGTAGACCTTCTATATGACTCAGCTATATTACTCTTTGGAATATGACCAGGTGACTTGACAGATGCTTACCCAACCACGTTCATTGTTGGTCTATTCACAATATTGTAAACAACGCAATACTCTTCAACTGTTGAATAGATAATGAATATATATATACACATATATATATATATAAATTTGGTTCAGCTATAAAGAAGATTGAAAGTAGAAAGGTACAAAGGACCACTTCTAAGGGAAGAGGGAGGGGAATAGCAGAAAGTAGAATAGTGACATACAATTAATCTGATTAGGGAAATAGGAAATGGGAGTCTCTAAAGAGGGGAAGAGAGATAAATAAAAGAAAATGAGGCACAAGGGTAAAACAAATATAAATATGTGCTAAAAATCTCCCAAGGAATTATACTATTACCTACTCACTTAAATATTCTGATACAGGTCAGTATGTGTATGAATATACATATATAGTTTAAATGAATCTTTCTCATCTGGACTGACAACACTCCCTCCAAGAGCCAAAGGATACATACCAAAAATCCCAGTACCAGGTATAAGAATCCCTCTTTTGAGTGGTTGGTCAATGTTGTCTAAGGGACTCCCAAAACATAGACATTGTTGCATTTTGCATCTGATTGCCCCACAGAGCTACACCCATAAAGTCTCACCAACACAATTGCCTAAACATGCGCTGAATAAGGGCAACCACAATAGACTTGCTAAAGAGGATTTGACAAGAAGCCACAAAGCTTCAACACTACTCAAAGAACTAAAGGCAACTAAGGAGAACTAAGGACTGCTGAGAGCGGGAGAAATAGTCTTCCCAATGGAAGACCACACCAATTGTTTAACTAATACCAAAAGGTCAGACTCATATATAAGTAATGTACAGACTGAGCAGGTCATATCTAGAAATATATATTCATAGACATTTACATATATTTCTTTAAAAGCAATCAATGAAGAGGCCAAAAATTTAAAAGACAGCAAGGAAGAACATGTGGAAAGGATTGGAGAGGTACTAGAGAAAGAATAAATTATGTAATTATAATCTAAAAAATAAAAGAAAAATTGAAATTGGGAAATTTGGAGACAATAGATAGTACTAGAAAATGTTATACTGAGAGAACAGACTCAGAAAGACAAATTGCACGTTATCTCTTATTTGTGGATCCTAGCTCTGAGTCTTTAAATATGAATACATACTCCATAGAAATAGTAGAAACCCGGAAAGTGACCATGGTGTGTGTGTTGGCAGAAGTTTCTGTCCTTCCCAGTCCTGCAGCCATTCAGTCCCAGAGAAACACACAGAGGCTTATATTAATTATAAACTCCTTGGCCTATTGTTCAGGTTTATTATTAACTACTTCTTACAACTTAAATTAACCCATAATTCTTGTCTATGGTTAGCCATGTGGTTTGGTACCTTTTCTCAATGAGGCATTCTCATCTTGCTTCCTTTGTATCTGACTGGTGACTGCATTTCTGCCTTTCCTCTTCCCAGAATTCTCCTAGTCTGGTGGCCCTGCCTATACTTCCTGCCTGGCTACTGCTTAATCAGTGTTTAATTAAACTAATACTAACGACAAATCTTTACCATGAACAAGAGCATTATCCAAAAGCAATAGTGAGGTTAGGGGGGAGTTCTAGAGAAGATAAAGTATGACACAGGTGCTATGAAGAGGGAAACCTTCCACTGAGTTGTTTGTCAGGAAAGTTAAAAAAAAGCTCCTCAAACAACAGAGCATACTTCAGTTTCCCTTAATTACCTCATAGAATTTGAATACCCTATTACTGAAAACATCATATAGTTCAGACTTAGGATTTGGAAGAATTGAACTGGAAGCTTATTCCCCAAGAACTAGCCCTCATAATATCCAAAGTTATTATGCAATCAGACAAGGGAGAACGTAGTCACTAGTCTTAAACATCTGTAAAGCCTATGAACCACAGTAATGACCATCATGGTAAAATATTTCCAAGAGTGCAACAGTGGTATTTATAACTAGACAGCAATGTCTGTCTAATTGGACTTAAGTACCACTCAGTAGGAGGCAATTCATGCCTAGTACTATAAACTTAGCCCACTACCTGTGGTTGGTGAGGCCATGTAGCCTAGAGAAGAATCTATGATTGCCATTTTCCTAAACCAGTATAATTCCAAAATACTTATCCTTATATCTAGAGAGAAGTGTGATTCTCACCCCTCATCAATGAGACCTCTTTTTTGTGGCAGACAGGATTAACTACAGAGAGCAATAATTGGTCAAAATTCAGAGGTCAACTAACCATGGGATGTATGCCCCCAATTAAAACTTCTACAATGAAACCCCTACACCTAAGGCTCAGGGAACATTGTATAAGACCAGTTGGAAAGATTGTAAAAGCCAGATGACAAAATGGTCGGCTGTGAGATACTGTTTTCAGTATATGAGAGAATGCTGCACCCATGAAATCTTAGCACTTGGGTTGTCTAAAGAAGACTTGTACAATAACAACACAAGCTGACATGTCAGTGTAGATATGGGTAATCACACAAGATTCCACCTTTAGATGAAGATCCATGGGCAATTAATAACTACTAAAAATGGAGAAAGCATCTTCTCTAAGAATGGGCTCCAACTTGGTTATCCAGTTCTAATCCCCAAACACACACACACACACACACACACACACACACACACACACACACACACACACACACATATGAGCAACACTAAATGGACTCAGTAGGTTATATACAATAATAATTAAAGAAGAGGTCATGAATTTGATGAGTTGGAGAGAAAAGAGGTGAGGTAGAAATGATGTAAATACAGTACTCATTTATAAAACACAAAATAAATGTAAAAATAAAAATAAAAGCTAAGCTACATAATTCCTTATTTTCTTTCAGCATTTCAAGTTAATGAAACACTGTATACATGGTATTTTAAAATGATTAGACTGTATTTTCTGATACTTCTTATATTCTCATGAAATTAGATGATAGTAATACAAGATTTTAATCATTCACTTCCTTTTCTCTAGAAACCTCTAATTTTGTTTCATTTTGTCTTGTTTTTTGAAACAGAGTTTCTCTGTGTAGCCCTGGCTGTCCTGGAACTTGCTTCCTGGAACAGGCTGTACTCAAACTCATAGAGAGCCTCCTGCCTCTGCCTTCCAAGTGCGGGGATTAAAGATGTGTGCCACTATTTCCAGCTAGGAAACTACATTTATATCATTGTTAATATGTGTTACTAAAATCAAAGTGGAATTTCACTGTAAAGGAAGAATGCTTTGAACGTTTTCACATACAGTGGAATTTTTATGAAAATATTTATAAAGACATTTCACATATATTTCATTTTTTACTATTCAGAGCAAAAACATTTTTAAAGCCAAATTCAAATTAAATACATCCACAAACTAAATATAATTACATATAAAATAATGTTAAAAATCATATGTAAAAACAATAGAGACTAATGTTTTGGGTCATTAGAGGGGATAAGCATAACCTAGGCACTCCGCAAAGTTGTGAACATACCATGGCAGTATTCTTAAATAATTGCTTTGAATAGCTGAGCACAACAAATAAGACCATGGTTAACATCCATTAGGCAAACTCATATAAAAAAAATGTCATGCTCTAACAGACAAGAATGAAACTGACATTCTGTTCTTTTTCTTGTTTTTTCGCCCAAAACTTTATTACTTGGTGACTCATATTTCCCTGGCTAGAGGAATTGTGAAGTTGGATGAAAAATTAGCTGCTCTGTTTATTTTCTAGGCATTATTTATGACTAGTTGAGTGAGTGGATACAGCAATCAGTCAATAGATATATCATTTGATGGACAGCAAATTTATAACTAACACATAAGTGGATGAGGTAGAGGAGCCTAAACTTCTACATTTAACCACAAGAAGTTGCTTGTCAATAGAATACTTGCTTTACATTCTCAGTACTTGCAGAAACTAAACAACAAATAAAAACTGGTTGGTGCCTAAAAATACATGTTTCAAGTATCAAAGTATGCAATAATACATCTTTTTTCTCACCAAGACAAATCAGTTAATTGTTTCTGTAGAAAAGTAGGAAACTAAAGACCAAAAAAATAAAAAGGGAAAGAGAATAGTGGTTAGCTAATGGGTACCAAATTACAGTTAATTCTGAGGAACTAATTTTGGAAGTCTATAGAACAACA
>PVIU01014245.1:0-52764 GCA_004026605.1 Ondatra zibethicus
GCTTCCCCAGACTTCCACCTTTAAAAATCCACCATGTCTGAGAAGATAGCTGTATGCATTTCCAGATTTCATATTCTTGTGGCAGATTCTGCTCAGCAGCAAGAAAGCAAGTTGTTCCTGCTGTTAGCATTTTGCTCCAGTGTTATATTTGAACACAGTGGACCATAAATCTGAGGAATATATGATCTAGATCACATGCATACGGAGGGAGGAAACTAGAATTTCAGACCTGAGTGCAAAATAAAATAGCCCTGCAAAAATGATGCTGGTTCCTGCCTTCGATAGTCTCTATACTGTCCTCAGCGGTCCTTAGCCTTTATCAGTGCTAAACTGTGAATTTCACTCAGTTGATAAGCAATCCTCTTTACAAAGCATTTCATTTCATCATGGTGAGCTTATACACACAATCCCAGAGAAGTTTTCTACATTAAGCCGCAATAGGAATGTAACTTGTGGGTAGGATTAAAAGTACTTTTCCTTCCTTTGGGCATCCTCAGAAGTGAGCACTGCAAGCTGGCCACAGTCAGCTGACTGAGCTCACTCCCATCCTTTGTGGTATACACCAGGTGGTATAAGTGCGACTTAATAGTTTGATCTCTTTTTGTTTACTTTTATATGCTGACTCACATTTTAAGCAAATGATCTCTGATATCTCAGTGAAAAGGTCTGTAAATTTCGAGTACAGCTTTAAAGCCTGGTAACAAATCTTTCTCCTTAAAATCAGGTATCTACATTGCTGTAATTGGAGAAGAGTTTCTGATCATTTGATGAATTGTCTTTAATAATTATGCTGATTTTTAAACTATTAATTGATTTTTATGATAATTTCATACATGTATGGAAAGTATTTTGAACATAGTCACCCCCATTGCCTGCCTGCTCTTGTCTCCTTATCCCTCCTATTGAACAATTGATTTTTGTAAACAGCCTTAGTTCTGAATGGCTTGACTAAGCAGCTTATTTAAAACATTACGGCATAATGTCTAGCAAATATCTTTAGATAATGCATCTCATATTGTGTTTTCTAAATTTATTAATTCATATAAAATTTTAAAAAGTCCTGTAGAATAGCTTGATATTATGATTCCCATCATTCTGGTTGACAAAGAAAGTGAAAAATTAAAGAATAAACAGAAATAGAATTAAATTTTTACTGTTATAAAGATTTAATTACAGAATGCAGAAAGTCCATTGTGAACTCTTATCACTGTTAGTAGGCATTATTTAATAGCTCATATTTCCATATTATACTATTTTCAATTTCAAGGTCCTTCTTTGTTTTTCCATGAAACCTATTAAATTGATGGAGTTTAACGGATTATATTTTAAACAGATTTCTCACCATAATGCATAAATAATTGTAAGTTTGATGAATAAAGTTAACTTTATTTGAATGTGTTAAAAATTGTTGTACATCCTAAATTATGACTATAAGTGATTGAGATATTTCATTATTACTAGAATTTTGTTTCAATGGTTTATTCATTACTAACACAAGACTTTATGATCTTATTCCATTCATTTATTAACTCATTCATTCATTTATTTATTGGATGACTCAAGGTGTATTTATTAGGTGCCCTTTTTTTTTATAAACTTCATTATAACATATGCTTTTCCTATTATGCTCAGACATTACTTTTCTCATTCTGAGTTCTTACCTTAGCTCTTTAGCAGAACTTTTAATGATAAATGATGCTCAGAACTTCTCATACCTTCTTTCTTGATGTAAAATAGAAATGATGATGATTCATGCCCTTGTTCTTTAGGGTGAGAGATGACGAATGAGCAATTATTTTGAGAGAAATGTTTTGATGACAGACAAGTAAAGAGAATGATTTCACAGTAGGTAATTTCATTTGAAAAAAAAAATGATTTGTGAAGCTTGGTGACACAGATGGCCCCTCTGCCTTCACTGGGGTCTCATTTTTCTCCTGTCTTTGCATTTTGAGACATGTCTTAAATTTCTTTTCTACAGTGTGCGAGGATTTATCTCCTTTCCACAACACTCTGTTTGTTTCGGTTTTTGTTTTTTTTTTTTGGACAGGGTTTCTCTGTGACACATTCTTGCCTGTCCTGGAACTAGCAACTAGCTCTTGTAGATCGGGCTGGCCTCAAACTCATAAAATCTCTGTCTCCCGAGTGCTGGAACTAAAGGCTTGCACCATTACTGACCGGCCTCCCCAGCACTTTTTACCTGGTCCTCCCTACTGCAACTTTTCCTTTCTTCCTCTTTCAGTAGTGAACAAAGTTAGTGACCACATTAACCGCAACACTTAAACACAGTAATTCTGAGGCAGCCCCTTAAGAACCAATTTGACTTCTGCTTCCAGGCTATACTTACTTTAGAGCAATTATTTCCTATGACTTTCTTCATATTTGTTTCAGGTTAGACTGCAAACATATCATTCCCTGTTCTCTATGCCCTAAGGAGTTCCTTCTGCACTTTTGATCATTCTAACTTCATGTTGGCATCTCTTGCTACCCTCACTGAATCCAAAATCTACTCATTCTTGATGATGCATTAACCATTTCAATGTCTTCATTAGAATGTGCTTGATCTCCCAAACTAGAAAAGTATTTCTCTATCTTTAAACTCAACATCTCTAAGCACTTTTACTTCAACTCTTATGCTACTTACAGATTTTGATGAAACAATGATTTACATAGAATATAATAAAATTCTAACCAGTTGTAAAGATTTTATATCCATTTTTAGACTAACTTGTCTTTTGGTAAGGTAAATGTCTGATTTTATTAATTTTACTATGTGTTCACTTTATATTACAGACAGATAGTAAATGGAGTACATAAGATACTCAGTGAATTAATGAGTGAATGAGGCTTCTATAGAAGGCTGTTAAGTGTCACTGAATTCCATTTTCTTCGATCATATAGTTGGTATCCTGCATAGAACAATTTCCAGATGAAATGTTCAGGTTACTAATAATCTACATATAACAAAGGATCTGAAATTAGCAACAATGAAAATCCCTTGAGCAACAGTGGAAACATCAATCACAAACTTCTTTAAGTTGCTGCATGCCCTCAAGCTAGCTGCAGCATATGTGAAATGTGGTTAGTCTTAGATGTTACCTTGAGTTACTGATTTAATGAACTCATGTAGTTAATATAGAAACTAATAGCAATCAGAAGGAGCAAATACACCAAGAGGGAGAAGGGAGAATAAAAGCAGTGTGTGACATTTCATATTAGCCTGAAAATTATTGCTGCCCCAGTGTTATGGCTCTGAGAGATAATTTTTTAATCAAGTACAACTCCTTGGAGATCTTTATTTTGCAAATATTTCCATCAAAAACACCCCCCCAATTATATTTGTCATTTATGTAAAGGCATCAATTAGTCATCTAGTTATAATTATTGTAATGACATCTCACTGTAAAAGATGTTGACATCACCACATGACTTTAATATAAAAATAATGTATACTGGGACTAGAGTGATAGACAGTTCAGTGGTTAAAAGCATTTGTTCCTTTTCCAGTGGATCCAAGATTTAGTTCTCAGAACCCTTGTCAGGCATATCACAAGTGTTTATAGTCCAGGTCCAGCATATATAACACCTCCATGAGAACCTACATTAATGTGGCATACACACTCACAAACACACTTCCACACCCACACCTCCCCACCCCCTCCATACACAGAGAGAGAACACCTATTCTCATAAAAATAATTAAAATTCTTAAAAATATTAATGGTAAAAATTGTTATTTCCATTTTTATTATATAAAATAAGGTTGAATGAAACTAGATAATTGAATTTAAAGGTCATCAATAAATGACTTAACCAACAATCAAATGCATATCTTCTATACACTAGATATTTTCTATTTATACTATGTCATAATAACACATATATAAAGCTTTTCGTCTGTCATCCTTTTTATAAGAGAATATCATAATTCTACTTGAGAGTCAGTGAACCTGAGAAGTAACATCTTGGCTAGTAAACACCTGGGGTGACCATCCGAAGACCACTTTATGTTTCAAGGAAGCCAGCTCCTAAAGGTCTAGCGCTCTCTACAGAAAGCTGTTGTTATGGAGTTCATTAGTTATTTGTAGCTTCTTTACTCTTCCATACATGGAATCCTTTGGCTAAGGCCCTGATTTAAGAAACTGGCCCTGTAACAGATAGCGGGATAGAAATTCTCAATAATTAACATCTTCAATTATTGAAGCAATTGCATATGTAGCTCCACCAACTCTCTCAATGTCACCATTTTCTGCGTGTTATCTGAATGAAGTCTTAGGCTTTCTGCATAACGGCTAGCTTAGTTCAGTTTGTACTGACAGCCCTTTTTTTCTCTTCTTATCACTCCTCTGTTTTGTTATCACCTCTGCATATTATACAGACAGAAAACCTCCCACTTAAATTCTTGTCTTGGTCTGCTTTGGAGGAACCTGCTAAAAGACAATGATATTTGAAATTAAAATTGTGGCCAAGTTCTATCACTTTTTCTATTCATTCAGCAATGTAATAAACCAGGCATGGTAACACATACCTATTATATAAGCTTTGAGGCTGAAGCAGGAGAACTTGGGGCTTGAAATATTGGAATCTAGATTGTAAGAGTCTGTATCTAGAAGAAAGAAATGCAGTAATAATATAATACAAGTTATGGGTTAAGTATTTCAATCTCACATAGAATGCTGCAAGACTTTTACCTTATTTAAGTGTTATGGCAAACCTTTGAGAACATAAAATAGAGCTGTTCTCAATTTACGACTGGAGAATATGAGACTTGGATATAAGTTTTAGAAAAAACACATGGTATAATTTTAACAAATTTCAAGGATGAACTACTCAGTACCTGGGGTCTAGTTCTGCTTGGACTCCAGGTCAGGCAATAGACAAGAAGATTCTGAATCCAAGGAAGCTACTTCTCAAAGTGAGGCTTCTGTAAGTCAAGAAGCAATTGTTTTTTAAAGGATTCACTCAGCGCTTCTTAAATCCTTTATCATCCTGGTCACTAACCCTTTCTCAGGGATTCAGAAACAGCACTTAGTATGAGTGTCAGTTTGCATGTGCAATCTCTGCCGAATGATGTGGGAGTCCCCTCTGTGTGCTGTGATTACCATTAATGAATAAGGAAACTGCTTTGGACCTATAGCAGGGCAAAACTTAGGCAGGCGGGGAAAACTAAACTGAATGCTTTGAGAAAGAAGGGCAGAATCAGAGAGAAGCCATGGGGCCCTGCCAGAGCCAGATGAAACTTTAGCCAGTAAGCCACAGCCACGTGTCAATACACAGATTAATAGAAATGGGTTAAATTAATATGTAAGAGTCAGACAATAAGAATCTAGAGCTAATGGGCCAAGCAGTGATTTAAATAATACAGTTTCTGTATGTTTATTTTCAGGAGTCTGGGAGGCTGGGGAACAAACAAGTGGCCTCCTTCCAACAAATTGGCATGCCAACATGGTGGACTAAATCCACGTAAAACCTGTGGCAGCTTGGAAGGGAATTCTAGATACTAAAAACAAAGTTTAGCTGCATTTATTTTCCCGAATGGGCTTTGCTTTCTGGTGGCCTGCTGTGGCTTCTTTAAGAAAGGTTTTCCTGATTTGGGGCAGCAGAGAAAAAAAGCAGTGGTTTTGATATGCTAGCTTTCTGGGTCATGGTGCCAGCGTGAACTCTGACTCTTTCTGTAGGTCTGGCTGTGGAGCACTTGAATGGGGTTTGTGGGCCTGGGTACTTGTATGCCTGCTTGGGAAAGTAGCTGAGATCATGCCTACAGCTCAGCACACCCCCCCCCCGACCTGGGCAGGCAGCTGGATCAGAACTGCTAGGAGTGCATAGGCAGGAGAGCATGGCAGATTCCTGCTGCCATACACAGAGATATTTCCAGGCTATGCAATGCTCTGCATGGCATATCTAGCTATTACTAAGATAAAAAGGGTTTATGTGCTGCATGCTCATTCTCAGAGTTAAAGTGCAGAGCCTTGCTCCTACCTGGTGGTCCCAGAGCTGGCAGTAATGGTACCTGCACCATTTTGAAAGGGGAGAGAGGTGGAGCCAGCATCCAGAGCCACTGCCACTAAGCTGCTTACTATTTTAAAAGCTCTTCAAGACAGTAAAGAATTCCAGATACATAATAGGACAGATCCAGACATAAAAGACCTCTACATGAGTCACAGTGTTAGATAAATGTATGTAGGCTTGGGAGAGAGAAAAAAGAGTACAAAGAGTTATAAAAAGAAGTTTTTAAATGATTTTTTAAAAAATAAAACAAAGTCTTTAAAGAGACCAAGTACAGACAGTAACAGATTAAAGAAGTAAAGATAATAAAATAAATACTAAACTTTTAGAAAAAGTAATAGAGTAAAAACAAGCCACATAAAATTTACAGAGAATCTGAATTATATATATTATTGTGCTATCTTTGAATTTTTTGACTGCAGAAAGACATCTGATTCTGGGGACTGCTAAGCTAAGACAACATATATGTTTCAAAGGTATCTTGAATTCAAAATTTGAGTCTAACGATATGTTGCTTTGAAAGAGAGGTTCTTTTTTGTTTCCATAGAGGGTGAGAACCTGTGGATTACTTCCAGAATAATATGGTCCGATGGACCAAGACACCCTGAAAGGTCACCATGAACACCCCCAAAAATTACTTTGCCTAACTGCTGACTGAGATGAACCTAGCACACAAGATGCACCATGAAAGACCTGATTAACAGTGCATACAATCAACAGGAAGTAATCTAGAGAACTACACCCATATTCCCAAATATTTTTTATAAATGTTTCTTTACATTTAAAGGGGATATAATATAGAGATTTGCAATGGCATGCATCCTGGTTTGTGATACAAATTTAAGATCATTTTTGTTATATGTGTATTTCTGCTCTTGACTAAGAAGGTATTGTGATTGTGCAGCTCATTTAAAAATGTAATGTATAATTAAGAAATATAAGCTAATAGGTAATCATCTATAATAGACAAGCTTGTAGTCATGTTACTTGGATTTTCTAGATATACAGAGATGTATTTCAGATGGATATGTATTCTTCAAATCTTTCAAAGACTACAGAATATGGCATTTAAAACTTTTTTAATAACTTAAGACTTTTCATTAACAATGAGACACATCTGATCCTGGCAGCACCAATTACTTCAAGAAGATGATTGGGCATTGAAGAGTCTCCTTATGGACTTTGCTAGCCATTTGGGCAAGAAACTGCTCTTGCCTGAACTGCTTAACTGGACATGCAGGACCCACAGAGAAATGACCGCTGAACTTGCCTAAAGGTGAGAAAGGACCTTCAAGGTTCCTGATTCATGAAATAGTCTGCTAGACATTCTGCAGGACACAGAAAAAAGTGACTGACAAACTGCCAATATAGGCAGAATTGTCTTTGAAATTTTCTACTTCATGGAAAAGTCTGCTGGATACTATGGGCCTGAAGGCTAAAGAAGGATACCCCAACAGTACAGAAGAACTTTGGGTAACTGTTCAGGTAGCAAGATGTCTCTGTCAATTGTAGAGTTTTGAAAGTTGTTTACAATACACTTCCTGTTTACTTAGGTAATATTATATACTTCTGGAGTCTTTGATGGAGTTGAAGAATAGTTATAATTATTTAGTTTCCTTTAGTTATGACAAAAGAGAAAGTAGGTATAAATATTGTTACTGTAATTCTTGCTTGATAACTGTTTTATGTAGTTTTAATATGTTAAAGTTAAAACCTTCTTTTTTATTTAAACAGAAAGGGGAGGTGATGTATGCTGTGATTACCATTAATGAATAAGGAAACTGCTTTGGGCAGGGAAAACTAAATGCTGAGAGAAAAAAGGGTGGAGTCAGAGAGAAACCATAGAGCCCTGCTGGAGCCAGATGGAACTTTAGCCAGTAAGCCACAGCCACGTGTCGATACACAGATTAATAGAAATGGGTTAAATTAATATGTAAGAGTCAGCCAATAAGAATCTAGAGTTAATGGGCCAAGCAGTGATTTAATCAATATGGTTTATGTGTGATTATTTCAGTTCTTGGTGGCCGGGACAAAAAAGCGGCCTCTTTACTACAGCCAAAGCCAGAAAGTCTAGAAAGCTATGTTTTTTTTGTACTTTCTTTAAAGGAAAAAGTGTTGATTCAGATCTACAAATAGATCAAATAGCTCTAGCTCATTTGTTCAAATACTTAAGCACACTGACCAAGTTACACTATGGGTGAAATTACATATTTTGGCAAATTGGTCTGTTCAACTTGGCTTGTCTATGTTCTTATTCTCTTCCCCTGTCTTCCTTTCATGTTTATTATTGCTGTGCCGCTATTTCTCAGTGTTTTCTTAAAGCAAATATTTTCCACATCATTTTCCCTTTTTAAATTAATGCCCAGAAGAGTCTATCAGTTTCACTTCAAGGATATATTTACTATGTGTTCTCCTTCCTGGTTGGTGATGACTATTTGTTTTCTTTCCTTCTGACTTTCAACTCCTTCCATCATCTTTTTCTTAAACATCCTTCTTATGTCTTGTATCTGGGTGCTGATGCGGCAGATGAGTGAAACAGAAGAAAAATGATTCTGGCACATGCAGAGGAAAGAAAATTATTGCTACCTGAAGAAGGGACAGCACTGTAAACTGCTTGGCTAGGCTGAAGAATGATTTATTTTAGGGAGTTGCTCCTTTGTCTAGGAAAAGTACCTTTCTGTGTTAGGCTATGAAAAACAGTTTTCAATGCCTTATTCTAGTCACTCTGGCTTGGTATATGTAAAAGAGATTCATATTAGTAAAAATAAAAGGAACTCGGGAATTTTACCCCATTGATCAATAGTGGGGATGGGTAAATTGGAGGTTGAGGGACTAAAGGCTTGTAGAAGATGGATGAGAAAGACCAGAACAGAGCAGATATGTATTGTAACAAAGGAAAGATAAAAGGAATTTAAAACATGATAAAATGAACTCAGGGGATCATCTGGGGGATCATCTGGGAAGAATACACAAGAGTGAAGCCTTGTGCTCAAAGTAAAGCTTTTGCCTCTCCTTCTCTACTTAAACTGCTTTTGGTTAGCTCTACACAGCAGTCATATGCACTTTACCTGGTGTTAGCAAGGTTTTGAGGACTAAAGGAGATATGACAGTGTTCTTTGTGGGGAACGAAGAGATGAAGAAACAGCTGTAACAAGATGTGTGCAAATGAATGGAGTAAAAGAAATTCAGTAAGGTAAAAACACCAGAGTATAAGCCAAGAAGAGAGCCCTCTATCCCGCATACGACCCCAAAGAACCAAATATTAAAGGCTGAGTTTGGAAAACACAAGTGTGCTCATGTCATCACTTCCTTTGAGTTTTTTGGAGGCTTTTATGGCATATCCCTTGCAATTATTTATGTGTTCTTTCATTGTTCTACTCAACCTTGCAGATTCATCTTGCCACAGTTTGCCATTTGATAATTTCCCTTCATCTTGATTCTCTCTATCCTGTCACATTCCCCTCACTACAGGCCCACTTGCATGCAATCTTGACACACAAATTAAACTTTCTTTGAAAGTTCCTTCTTGTTTATCCTTTAAGCATCAATTTGTACTGCTTCATCAGGATGCTTTTCTTTCCTTGGAGACCTCTTCTTTAGTCCATACTCTGTATTTCTGAACTTGAAGTAGAGCATGTGAGTTCTTGATTAGTATCTATATTTCCTGTTATTGCCACATTCCACTAACAGGAATTGATGAACACTTCATCCAAGAATGTTGTTCATTGATGATCACATCCCAGGGCCTGATCTCCAAAATATATGAAGAACTCAAGAAACTTGATGTCAAAACAACAAATAATCCAATAAAAAAAATGGGGTACCAGACCTAAACAGAGAACTCTCAGCAGATGAATCTCAAATGGCTGAAAAACAAAGAAATGCTCAAAATACTTAGCCATCAGAGTAATGCAAATCAAAACAACTCTGAGATTCCATCTTATACCCTTCAGAATGGCCAAGATCAAAAACACTCATGACAGATTATGCTAGAGAAGATGTGGGGTAAGGGAAACGCTCCTCCATTGCTGGTGGGAGTGTAAACTTGTGCAGTCATTTTGAAAATCAGTATGGCTATTTCTCAGAAAATTAGGAAACAACGTACCTCAAGACCCAGCAATACTGCTGTTCGGTATATACCCGAAAAAAGCTCAATCATTCCACAAGGACACATGCTCAACTATGTTCATAGCAGCATTATTTGTAATAGCCAGAACCTGGAAATAACCTAGATGTCCCTCAAAGGAAAAATGGATAAAAAAGTGCTAAATTTACACAATAGAGTACTACACAGCAGTAAAAAAAATGACAACATCTTGAAATTTGCAGGCAAATGAATGGATCTAGAAAAAACATATTGAGTGAGATAACCAAGATACAGAAAGATAAATATAATATGTATTCACTCATAAGTGGCTTTTAGACATAAAGCAAAGAAAAACCAGCCTACAAGCCACAACCCCAGAGAAACCAAACAAAGAGGACCTTAAGAGAGACATAAGTATATCTACATAGGAAGGTGAAATACACAATATCTCCTGAATAAACTGGGAGTGTTGGGGCCATGGGAGAGGGTAGAAGGGGAAAGGGGATTAAGGGAGGGGAGTGGAGAAAAATGTATAGTTCAATAAAAACAATTTAAAAAGTTAAAAATTGCTGGAGGAAGGAAAAGTGCAAAAGGAAAAAGGAAGGAAGTGGATCATAAAGGATATATATATATATATATATATATATATATATATATATATATATCATAGGCTTTCCAAAATTTAGAGTTTGTTGTGATGTGCTTGCAAGGCAAAGCTTTGCATCTGGGTTTCAGACGGACTGAAATATCCTATTCCAGAAACATTTTTAAATCCTTGAGATCAAGATAAGATTGGCAAAATTGTACTAAAGGAAATCCTTTGCCTATTGTTTGGGCTCTGTCCAGTGACTATGATGTGGTGATGCTGAGTATATTCAGTTAATTTTGATTGTCATTCTTGGTCTTGTGGATAGGTGCATCTCTGTGCTTGTATGCCAGTATATATGCCTGTAAAGAACGGAGTTCAGCCTCTCCAGCTAGAATCACGTATCACCAAGTGTTGTTTCTTGCCAAATTTGCTTTATAAACAGAATGATTTCTCAAAAGCCAGAACCAAAAGTCCTAACCTAATGATCTCACTGTACTTTCCAAGTTTTATTTCCAAGATGGACTCTTCCAAGCCTCTAGCTGAAGAGTATTTTATCCCAAGACACTAATTGTAAGTTGTAATTCAGCTTAGAAATCTTAGCATAACTTCACTACATGGAAGCTGTTTTATTGGGCAAGACAAGTACTAATTCAAGTCATATTTTCTCCATGTTTAAATTTCTGAATCAAGACTTTCAATGGATCCTACATTGTATGATGAATAGACAACTATGACAGAGATAAAGCTTGAATGTTTCCTGCCATTTTTGTCAGAATCCTATTTTCTTATCATGCTTCCTTCCTTCCTCTGAACTCCTGCCAGAAGAGAGACAGTTCATCTGATTTCATCTAGTATTCTACTATGCAGGTGGACTGGCTTTTATAATGTAAAAGACAGAGAAAAGGAATGTTTGGTAATATTTCTTTAATTGACCCTCCTGAGTGGAATCAAAAGTCAGAACTCAGTGGAATCTGAGTTTTCAGAGCAGCTTCAAATACAAAGGGCTGGAGGGAATCATTTTTATTCATTCAGAAGTCTAAGTAACAAAAAGAATGAAAAACTCTTGCACCCAAGGCATGTTTTGGTGTGTGGCAGTGCACCATTTCTGAATGACTGCACCATTTAGATTCATGTCTAGTAAAGGGATAAAGGGCGTAAAGGAATGAAACAGTTGCTCTAGCTTCTTCTTCAAAATATATTTCCTTTCTTTCATTTTTAACTCTTTGGCGGCAGGACACCCCTGTATCATGTAGAATACATAGTATGTTGTGATGGTTAGTCTTGGTTGTCAGTTGACATGCATGGGAATGGAGAATCCCAATTGAAGAACTACCTCCATCAGATTCGCCTGTGCATATGGCTGTCAGGTATTCCTTGATGGCTAATTGATATGAGAAGGCCAAGCCCATCATGGGTAATATCATCCCTATGCAGGTGGGCCTGAGTTTCACAAGAAAGGTGTGGGGGCCCACAGATGTGAGTCCTGTTTCACCTTGACTAAATGTCAGAGAGTTTGAACTTATTTATATTCTTTCAAAGTTGTTCACAATGGGTAAGTTTACAAAGAAGATATCCTGACCTAGGGTATGGTTACTTGGTGTTTTGGACATTAAAAAGGCCCGTAGCAGTACTTCCATTCCACCCTGGCCAAAGGTCAGAAAATTAAAGCCTATTCCTGCTCCTTCAATTTAAAACAGGAAGTTTGATGCAGAGAGTGGCTGCTTACAGTATAAGGTGTATTTGCTGCATATCCTGCCCAAAACATAGGAATGCTTAACTCAGGAAATAGTGGTGTGATAGCTCAAGTATTGAAGCAAGTAATTGCTCTGGTTGTTTTTTGTGTCTTATTAAATCAGTCTTTTACCTTCCTCCCCCCTTTTGGAACTGGGGTATATAGGCATACGGAAAATAAACGCAGGAAGATTCAGTATTCAGTATTCCCTGAGTTGCCCTCCTGGTACTGTCCTTTATCTCTGTATTTCTTCTGTATCTCCAACTATTTGGCCTAATATTTCTAATTCACACATCCCTATCCAGGAATGTATGAACCCATCATGGCTGGTCCATGACAAATGTCACCCCAGTGTGTGACTTACAGCAGAAAGGCAGCTAAAGTGTATCTGGAAAAAAATCAGTGAACATTGTTTCTCAATAGTTTATACTTCAAGTCCCTGACTTAACTTTCTTCCTTGGTTTCCCTAGTTGTTAGAGTATAATCTATAAAATGAAATAAATTCTTACCTCCCCAAGTTGCTATTGCTCATGGTATTTATCATAACAAGAGAAAAGCAACTCAAACATGTACCTTAATTCTGGTCCCATTTCCCCCTTTTCTTTCAGGAATTTTACCAGCAGAGACCTGCAGGTATCCACTTTTATTTACAGTTTATTTCCAATCTGCTTAAAATAGACAAATGCCATATTATGGTCTGTTTCATCAATGCTCTCTCATTCAGAAGCACCATAATTCCCTAAATGGAATTTTGAATGAGATGCTGTACACTGGCCATGGGGACAGAAGACGTATGCATATATGGAACCAAACCTCTTCTCTCAAGCAATTTGTCTTCGCTGTAGCTTGAAATTGCCTTTTAAAGCTGAGTAGCAGTCTTAATTCATATGCCAACTGATAGTGTAGGGGGACTGAATAGCTTAATAGTCAGATAGAGAAGAGTTTTATTTTATAAAAGTAAAATAAGGAGGAGAAATGAGGTGATCTTGACACTGGGCACTTGTGCCAAGAAGGGAGTTGTTTAGTCAATATCTGGAATACATGAGTATCTTCTTAATGGAGTACTACACAGCAGAAAAAATAATGACATTTTTAAATTTGCAGGCAAATGGATGGATCTAGGAAACATCATATTGAGTGAGGTAACCCAGACTCAGAAAGACAAACATCATATGTACTCACTCATAAGTGGTTTTCAAACTTAAAGCAAAGAAAACCAGCCTACAATTCACAATCTCAGAGAACCTAGACAACAATGAAGACCCTAAGAGAGACATACATGGATCTAATCTACATGGGAAGTAGAAAAAAGACAAGATCTCTTTTTGAGTAAATTGGGAACATGGGGATCATGGGAGAGGGTTGAGGGGAGGGGAGAGGAAGGAGGGGAGCAGAAAAAAATGCATAGCTCAATAAAATGAATAAAAATGATTAAAATTAAAATCACTAATATAGTGACCCATTTCCTCTATTCTGAGGACTTCCTATCCTAGCCACTATTTTTACCTCCAGTTCATTCACAGATGAGGACTGGATATAAATTAGAGATATTAAATAATATCTCACTGCTCATACTTGGTAACTAATAAGTAGTAGAGAAATAATTGTGTTATTCAAGTAAGAGACAATTTTATTATCTATATTTTGTTTATTGGGGTGGAGCTACTCTATGCAGCCTAGGCTGACTCTGAAGTCATGATTTGGCCGGTACCTCTACAGTTCCGTGAGGAGTGGAAAGAGCCAATATCATGTCTAGATCAACAGTTACACTCCTCTAGATAATGAGCCCTTAATTCACTATTCCTATATTCTGTGACACAGCACTTCCTAAAGCTCTGGAAACTATGTGCACACTGATGTCCAATAGTGCCAGGTAATTTGGAATGAATGAGAATAAAGCAGAGTAGTGCACACTGAGTATATCACTGAAGAAGCCCTGTTTACTAGACCCTGGAGGTTTATATAAAGGCTTCTAAGCCAGTCTCCTCTTTCAGTTTGCAGCACCAAAGAAAATCAATGAAACTGTAGATCATATAGATGTTTTCAATTCATTTGGAAGTTGGATTTGTTCTCCCACAGTTTCTTGTCATCAGGTGATAGTTTAAGATGGTATATTTAGAGCTTCATAAAGGTTCTGGGTATTTCTTCTGCTGCTTAAAAAACCCCATAATTCCTAATTCATTCATCCATTCAATATATCATTATTGAGTGCTTATCTGACGCTATACACACTGTGTCTCTCACTAAATCTATGCGTTCCTCACACCATCTCTTCTATGACAAAACCTATGAAGATATCATAAGAGATGCCATTAACTCCCTCTATAATTGTAAGAAAAATAGTGCAACTCAAATATATAGCACTTAATTCAACTGCTCATGTCCACATCTCTAAAACAGCCGAGCAGAAATGTGGAACTTAAGCTATATGGATTATCAGATGTCTTTTAGCTCTAATGTTCTTTTTTTTTTTGACAGAACTTAACTCTTAGTGATGCCCAGTAGAATAATACTGCAAGTTTGCTCAGAATTGAAGGACATGGGCTTTCATTTGTAGAATGAAAAAAGTTAGTTGCATTATTTTATAGGTCTGAAGTTCTGCTCAACTTCACTCCAGAGCATCTCTATGGGCTAGAAAGGAAGCCTGTGACTCTCATCCACTGGGCAACTGAGGGAAAATAGTATATTTAAAAAATCTCGGCTGAGGATTTTCCATCCCTTACTTTAAGTGAGGGAGTACTAAAGAAGTGTTAGGGGCCTGAGCTCTGATTGGAGTCTAGTAGGAGTGAGGCTTGGCTTCTTCCTTTTATGACCCCAGACAAATTATTCAAGCTATTTTTTTCTATGTAAAATTCTAGTAGTATTATTCAGAGGGAGGTGATGGCAATGAGAAGCTGGGATATGGACCAGAAAAAATGGAGGCTGTGATTGGGCTAGAGAGGAAAATATAAGAGAGGTGGATGATTGTTACTGAAGGGTGATTGGCTGGGGAGATGGCTAGTTAGTAAAATGCTTGCTCTGCAAACATAAGGATATAATACCTATGTAAAAGCCAGGCAAGGAAATCAATATCTGTAATCCCAGTTCTGGGGCACTGAAGGAGAGGGCAGGAGGAATCCCATAGCTCTCTGACTAGCTCAACTTGCCAACCAGGTGAGTTCTGGGTTCAATGAGAAGCACTTCCTTAAAAAAGATAAGGTATGGGGTGATTTTTGTGAAGATGTTCTGTGTTGATTTCTAGTCTCTACATGCACACATGCGTGTGCACACACACACGCACATGTACTCACATGTACACTATGTACATACACACAATATAAAGGCATACGTTGACATCTCTAAGTATACATGTGTAAGTGACATAGAGTGACCCTCGAAGCCAACTTTAGAAATAACTAAGGAGTGATTACTTGTAAAACATTTGGAGTGGATCTAGGATGAGAAGAAGCAACTGGCAGCTCAGGGTTCTTACTTTATCAATCAAGAAATCAATTGTTGAACCAATCTTCAAGTTCATAGACCTGTGGATCTACAGGTTGGAACTTTTAGGTTAGGGCACTGCTTTGGATGCCCAGGCAGATGCAATAGAGATGGAAATTTTGAGAAAAAGTCTGAAAAATAGGTAAGGCTATGACCTCTAATTCCAGCTTGTGGGAAGCATGAAAGTGTGAGCCTATTGTGGAAGAAAGTATTCTTGTGTTTTGCTGTCTCTGTTTACTCAAGCAGTTCAGTATTCCCTCTTTGACCTGTTCCTTTCCCTCCATGCATGCATTTTTTCTTTTTATTTCTTTTTCCAATCACTAATCTTTTTTATACCTTACATTATATTCTTCTGTTAATGAAATAAACAGCCTGGGTATAGGAAGGAGTAGGGCCCAGTGGGGGAGGTATGTGGCAGAGAAGCAGGAGGCAAAGGAAGAGACTGTTTTGGCTTCTTTCATTTTGATTTTAAGCCAAGCCTCTCTCAGGGCTGGGGAAAGGACAAATGGGCCTGTGACTTATGGATCAAGAAGGGAAGAAAATGCATTGGCAGAAAGGCAAAGTACACTGCATTCAAATGATCTGGAGTCTCATTGTGGGAGGCCTGGAAGGGGATTGCAAGCTCTCCCAGTCAAACTCCTATGCAGGCTCAGACTTTGACACTGAGAATGGAAAGAACCAGATTTTGCTGGATCCCCAGCCACAGGGGACATTGTGCCATCACCCTTATATTTTGTGAGGGTAGAATATGAGGTCCCTGGTCAGATGTGGGAGGGAATTGTGGTTTGTCCAGTGAAGGAGTAGTCCAGGCTTTTGGAGAAATCTCAGTGGCCCCCATTGGGTGGTACATTGGGACTCTAAAGCTTTGCCTCTGATAGTGATTTTTATAGAAAAACACAGTTTCTCATCTAAATGCAAAAAACTGACATTAAAAGAATCATTGCTTTTGTTAATTGGGAAAAGAATTCTAATAGGACAGTGGTGCCCAATGGCAGGAACAGAAGCAAGAAGAGAGCAATGATGATCTGTGCCAGGAATAGCATGTAGCTTCACATGCACCCCCACACATATGTCCACACATGTATACATATGTACTCAGGCAAACATGTATAATCTCTCATCACTAAATTCCATATGAAACAAACTGCAAACCCCCGTTGATGTCAATAACTTAAAACATTCTCCATAATACTTAGTAAAAGACAGAAAGTACTCTGCAATAACTTGGGTAAGTGGCCTTGCTATCCTGCCTCACTCAGTATTGTATCACTGTGGCATAATTAAGGTAATTAGCTTACAAAGAGGAGGTGATGATCTGGCTCACTTTTGCGGAGTTTCCAGCCCCGGATTTGTCAACCTCCTTTATTTTCGTTTGTAGTAGAGAGCTTCATGGAAATGAAAGGCAGAATGGCATAGAACAAACTACTTATTTCATGAGCCAGGAAGCAAGATAAAGAGATCAATTTGATGGCCTAGCATCTGAAAACTCCCTTGCAAAGATACTTTTGAGTGACCTAGCGGTCTCCAAGAAACCCTGTCTTCCATGGATTTCACCCTTTACACCAGTGCCAACCTTAGGGACCAAGCCTTTAAATCATAGAACTTTGGGAACATTTACATCCAAGCTATTTTATATCTCTTCTTACATGCTTTTATCAACAGGTATCTACTATTGAGTGATAGCTATCTCTAAGTTGACCTGCTAGGACTCCTCAGGTCATTCACAGAAGGCAAAGAAGTCTGTATGTTGTCCTTTGTAGCCAAGGATCTTTTATTCAAAACTGCTCTACATATCTTTGTATTTCTGGACAGTTTGGATGCACTCATTTTGTAAATAGATTTAATTTAAAAAATGAATGGTTGCCTGTAAAGGTTAGGTGGTGGGGAGCAATATATCCAATCCACCTGACCCTCAGCTCTGATTGTGACTGTCTTTTTCTAACTCTGTAAGCATCTTCTGGGTTTCTGGCTTTGAAGAGATTTCAGGGGCTTTGTTTTGTTTTATCTTTTTACTATTCCTCAGGTCAGCAGATGGGACTATCCAAAGAAGAGTGGAAAATAAAATCTCCTCTTTCCCTGTCTTAGAATACTGCTAATGCAGGTCTGGGTATTTTTTTTTCCAAAGAAAGAAATTAAAAAGGGGTTCAGACCTAACCTCCAGCATTTGAGTCCCTTCTCTTTGCTCTACTACCAATAGAAACACCATTCTACACTGATATCTATCTACATTAATATTTGTGATCTTATTTCAGGTTCGTAGATGATCACAGTCATGTCATACCTCAAGTATCAAGGCACTGGACAATGGATAACTATTAAAGCAAATTCACCAACGCTTAAAGTCACTCATGTCTGCGCGATGTATTTCTTCACACACTGGGGTCCAGCATTGAGATTTAGAGGGAAGATGAGCAAGACTGATACTCAGGTGCAGGTCACCAGCAGGCACATCTCCAGAAGTGACATTTACAGGCGACAGGATCGTCATCCATTTCTTCCACCGTTTGTTCCCTGGTGTGCTCTGCAATGAGTGATTGCCATGTGACTCTCTCTGGATGAAGACAACTGTGTCTGAGGAATACATACCACTTCTAGACTGAAGCAGGAAAGACTTTATTAGAAGCAGCATAGTTGCTGAATCAAGGCTAGAGCTCAGCCTCCAAAGAAAACAGAGAACATGGAATGCCATAAAACAAGAACTAAACTGTTGCTTCATTATTCCATATAGATTCCAGTCCTGATTTGTTGGCACAGCACAGTCCAGATCACTTAGCTTGAGTAATCACCGGAAAGTTTTCCTGAGCCGTATAGCGGGTGTTTAGTAGGCATGCTCAGCCTCAAAAAGTCTTTTATGCAAAAGGAAAGAAGAATGAGGAGGAAAAATTGGACAGATGTGCTTGTTGGAGTTATGTAGAACTATTGAGTCCTCAGGGACCTTCATCATCTCCTGGTTCCATCCTTACTATATATCTAAGTTCATTTACATGCAGAGACAAAAAAGAAGCTTAATAGAGAAATGTCATATCCCTAATTCTCAGGCAGACTGAACCGATGCCATGGAGAGCAATAGACTGCTACAAACTTGGTGTGGCATCTGGAATTGAAAATGTAACTGGCAGATACTCTCTGTGGAGACTTCCTGTCCCTATCCAGGCTTCAGGTCCCAGGCCTATTTTGTTGCCCACCAGAAGCTTCACTTGCATGAGAATTAGATACTTCTTCAGCTTTCTACTCAGACCTACGGATGGTATCAGGCTGTTTTCTTTCCTTTTTGCCCCCTCTCTTCAGGAAGATTTATCAGGTTGTCATTTATGAGTCTTGACTGACTTCTCTGCATGTGTTATTCTTACCACAGTCCTCACTACTGTGTGTGTGTGTGTGTGTGTTCTATTTTTAACAAGGAGTCCAGTCAGAGGCATATAATATAGAACTTGGAAGGAACAAAGAACTCAGAAATGATGGTTCAGTAAATCCTGCCCTGTACTTCTAGCTGTATAACCCACAGCTAATCTCACTGTATGTATTGCCATAACATCCCTAGAAGCTAGTACTACCATACACAGGCGGCTGTGGTAGGGATGTGGTACTCTGTGAACTGGTTCTGACACATACAAAGGACTCAACAGTAACCTCTTCAAAGACTCACAAAAAAATCTTGCTATTCCATTTAATGGGTGAATTATGACTCAGGGATGTGAAACGACAACTAAAGTCACATTCTGATGGAGCTAGGATGTCACATGCTATATGGTGGCAGGGCTGAATAGTAACGATGGCAACCATATAGCTGCAAAGACCGAAATACTATGCTTAACCATTTAAAGAAATTACTCATTTGTCTCAAATTAAATGAAAGAATATAGCATTACTGGCATTGGCAGAATGGGAACATTCTGATACCAGGAGAATTTCCAGCCAAAGTCTCACATTAGCAAAATAAAGAGAGTTTGTAGTAGAAAGAAAATATCTTTTTTTAATTTCTTTTTTCTCTCTCTCTCTTTCTTTCTTTCTTTCTTCCTGGTATTCAGAAAGAAAAACATGAAGCTATCAAGAAGCATTGCAATTAATGGACATTAATTCAGCTCCATATGTCTGTGGATAGGCTGGAGGGTGGCTTTATCTTATGAACTGATTGTTTTCCCTTGAGAAAAATGGCAATAGGAGTGTTACAAACAACTTCAGGACCTGTTGCAGTCCAACTGTACTCCAGATGGAATAGTACCCCATTGACTCTAGGAGGCCCGAAGGATTGTGTTTCCACAATATCAAAGACTAGACCATTCTGAGAAGTCACGCTGTGCTTTATACAGTGTTGGAAGAGGCTGTAAATTCTAGAACACTGTGCATTTTTTTCCTGGCTAACCACAAACAGTCTGATGCTTTACTACAAAGAGCAAGACATTCTATTTTGATTAAATCGGAACTGTTCTTTGTACCACAGAGTCTCACAGAGGATTTTACTGCCTCTGCCTTTAATGTCTGCTTAATAAAAATCACACATTTAATTATTTAAAACAGCCAAGAACCAATAAGAGATTTGCTGACCCACAGCTTAAAGCTTAAAAATCCAATTTGCCTTTCTTCATTGCTAGCATACCAAACCCAGATAGAAGATGATGTAAATGAATGATGTTTTTAGAGTAATTTTGAAGAGTCAGGAGACTTGCTTCACAGACTCTCATCCACACGTGAATGGAATGAATTTCATTCCTGACATTATCGCAAGTGACATTTCCCCGAGTTTTCACATCTCATTCATCTCCAGATTTATTACCTCTTTGAATTGTTAGTGTGGTAATGTATTGAGTTTTGGAAATTTCCACTGTGAGTTTTATCCTCGGGCATACTGTGGATTAACCCATCTTCAGCTGCCACACTAGCCTGGAAAGACTTGCTAAAGAGGGAGCTAACTCATAAGGATATCTAGATTCCCGAAACAAACACACATTCATTTCAAAATGCAATCACATAATTTGTGGAAAATATCTAGTCAGACTTTCCCAAGCAGAGGATGAGAAATATGGAGAACCTCATTTTTCTGGAATTGAATTTTTTTTTGAGACAAGGTTTCTCTGTAGCTTTGAAGCCCGTCCTGGAACTAGCTCTTGTAGACCAGGCTGGCCTCGAACTCATAGAGATCCACCTGCCTCTGCCTCCCAAGTGCTGGGATTAAAAGCGTGTGTGTGCCACCACCATTGGGCTGTAATTAAAATTTTAATCCACTCATTGAAACACACAAGTCTTTGCTCATGTTGATTATCTGTAATCTTCCTTCAATATTATTTTTATGATTACAGCACTGTCTTCTTTTAATTTTCCTGAAACATAAGCATTTTGCTATATGTTATTCTAAGGTGACTTTTCCTAAATTGGTACTTACCAGATTATTTCCCCTAATGTTAAAGGATAATTTATCTTGCCTGAATGATGCCCTAGGGAAAGCTTAATGAAGCTCCTTCTAAAATATTAGCTGATGGAAAACGAGGCTTCATGATATTTAATTTCAAAATGCTGAATTGCGATTTTGTCCCTTAGAATTATCAGTAAGTTCCGTTATTATGATATCCAAATAAATGCAAACATCTCTTCAGCCTATACAAAGGTAGCAATATTGACTAGGAATTCACACTCTTTGCCAGGTAATCGAGTTATCATGATGCCTGCCCAGGCAAAGCAGAATGCAGTGTAACCAGGCTTCCTAGTTACATTGCCACCACATGTTCTGGTAAATTTTTGTGTTTTTATTTTACTTGCAGCCTATAATTATGGATGTGAGACCATCCATTGTGTAGGAGGTGACCACTAGTTAGTTCCTGGTCACTTAGCCCTGAAATAATCATACAAAAACTGTATGCTTGACCCGTTAGCTCTAGCTTCTTATTGGCTAACTCTTACATATTAATTTAACATATTTCTATTAATCTGTGTATCACCACGTGGCTGTGGCTTACTGGCTATAGTTCCAGTGTCTGTCTCTAGCAGGGCTACATGGCTTCTCCCTTTCTGCCTCCTTTCTCCCAGCATTCAGTTTAGTTTTCCCCACCTAGCAAAGTTCTGCCCTGCTATAGGTCAAAAGCAGTTTCTTTATTCATTAATGGTAATCACAGCATACAGTGGGGAATCCCCCATCACCACTGGGATGTGTTCAACACACCAGCACCCCTTTTTGACATTTTCCCCAAAGAAAAGTGACTTTCCCTCAGCAGCCATCACCTGCCAAAAGCACCACAGTTAAGGGCAATGCCTTGGGAAACCTTCCCCATTGCATGCTGAAAGTTTTACACATTTGACTTTGTTACATCATCTGCAGTAAATCTCAGCTGGTGTGAGTTGGTATGTACTTAGCCACATCATGTTCAGAAAACAGCCATGCTTTGGTTCTTACATTCTTTCACACGATCTATTTTTCTGATTTGTTTTTTCTTCTCTGAATCTTGAATGGAGGCTGGTTCATATAGATAAGGGCTCTATGGCTGAACAATCACCATCATTTCTCTGCAATAAGGTTTACAATTTAGTTATGGTGGACTCCAAATGCAATGGCAGTAACCAGTATCATTTGGGCGGCCTCTGGAGGTGTCCCAAACTGATAGTTCATAGTGATATCTCTTATGTGTGATACTTTTCAAAATCATCAAATAGAAATCTGGAAATAAAACATCATAATGAGAATTAATAAGGCCATGGATTTTTTAATATTCGATTTTAAGAAGACGAAGAGTGCGAATGACGTATAAAAGAAGTTAGTTACAAAAAGAAAGCAAACAACAGCAAGAAAATTACCTGAAACTTGGATTTTATAAATGAATGAATGAATTAATTAATTAATGAGTGAATGAATGGAAACTACAGCAAAGAACAAAGGAGACAGTCATGGTATATGATTATTCCAGTTTATGTAATACTGAGAACTTAACTGGGCAGGAAGAATGTATTAAAAATACTGTTTGAAGAACTATGACTGAAGTATGACTGAAGGTTTTTTTCTCCCAACAATTATTTACTTACTTTTGCTTTAGTTTTTGAATTTGATTTTCTTTTTTATTATTTCTTGTACTTTTTGAGAATATAATTATATCATTTCCCCCTTTCTGTTTCTCCCTAAGTACTCCATATAACTTCGTTGCTCTCTTCAAATCCATGGTCTCATTTTTTATTACTTACTGTTATATGTATATATATAATATATATAAAGATTATTTTAAAAATGCTTTAAAGAAGCTTTATAAATATAAGCAGTAAATACAGTTATTGCTGTTTAAAACAGTAGTTGCTGTTTTCCAATGGAATCTTAAAGCAGCAAGGGGAAAAGTTACTTTTACCATCAAAAGTAACCAAACTCAAAAGGACAGAATATGGTATCCTTTAAGATATTATTTTGAACACTTAAGATTAAATATAGATGCATCTGGATGAACAGTAAAAATTATAGTACAGTTGAAGAGATGTAGTCTTCCATGCTGACATCGTCTTGAGGCACAGCTTTTAAGTTCCTCTAGGCCTTGTTTTGCTTAGGGTAGAGTAAGTTGCTGGAAAGATTGCTTTCAAAGATCCTATCTCACTCGCAGCTTTAGCTTCTCTGTAAACCCCTCCTCAGAGAGATTGGAAAGTGTAATCTTTTCTTCACCTGCTTAGGAAAGTTCTGTGTGTATATGTTATGAATTTGTGCTCTCACCAAATTCTCAGATTGAGGCTTTAACACTGTGACTGTGTTTGCCAGTGCAGTCTTTGAAAAGGAAGCTGAGATTAGGAGCAGTCACAGAGGTAGGGCTCTCATGAGGTAGGCTCCATTCCCAGTCTTCCTTTCTGTGCCAGTAAACCTGATCTGTATGGGCTAAAGCAGATGTCTGTAAATCTGTAAACTTAGTATATAAATAAGGCTTTATTGAAATACTGTCACAATCATTTGCATCATTCCTATGGCTGGTATATAGCCTAAAAGTCTAACTAAAGTATTATGGCATCTAATTATATAGGGAAAAATCGCTGACCCTGAAGTGGAGAATGGCTTCCCTGTCTTCCAAGCTTTAGATGGACTAGTCCAATGGAGAGCAGAGATAGTACTGGAAAGAGGCAAATGAGTGAGTTTGGTAGCTGTTCTTTGTGAGTGTGTCTGAAAACTGAGCAATGTCTTTCTTCTATAGTCTTTTTGTCTGCATTAGATAACTCTGTGCCTTCCTGCTTTCCCATGAAAGATGTTTTCATTGTGTCTTGGATTTTCCCACCTCCTTCTGCATGCTCTGTCATTATATCTTTATCTTGCCTCCTTAGCTTATCTTACACTGTGTGGGCCATATGTGATTTCTAGGGAGATCCCAGTTGGTAATTTATTAGAAATTATTCCCTTCAAGGCACTGTGTTAATAGCCCCATATTTGCCTATTCCATAGAGGAAACACCTCTATGGTGTAGAATTTTTGTTTCCATTCTGCTTTCACAAGTAAGGCAGAGAGTGCTCACAATTAGACAAAGTTCCCACTGGTAATAAGAAGCTATTCTGCAGTTGGAATTCAGAGATTAGACAGAACAGACCAGGAGCCTGGGGAGAGAGCTCAGTTGGAAAAGTGCCCGGCCTGCAGACTTGAGGACATGGGTTCAATCCCATTTCCCATGAAAATCTGCGATACACGGTGGCATGCACTTGGCATCCCAGTGTTTGGATGGCCGAGACAAGAGGATCTTCACTACTGGCCAGCCAGTCTAGCACACTATCAGTTCCGGAGTCCTAGGCTATTAATGAGAGACCCTATCTCAAAAAGAAAAGAAAGAAAAGAAAAGAAAGGTATACTGAAGAAGATATCTAGGGTTATCCTCTGACCTCCATATGCAGCCCTCACCACACACCATACAAACACATACATGAGCATGCATAGGCACCCATACACACATACACACATACACACACACAGGGAGAGAGAGAGAGAACCTCGAGATCTGAAACCTTTAAATTATCAATAATATTCATATTTATGATTTTTCTGATAATGGATTTATGAGTTGATACTGAGATACACTGAGAAACATTCTTATTGTTTACTTACTGGTCTTTACAATAATGGATATGAAATTATTAACCTGCTATTACTTAACAAAAATTGATACCCAATCCATTAAAGTAATTTCTGTGAAAGATACCACTGGATAAAGTATAACCTACCCAAGCTTTATGCCTCTAGAGGCTGTACTCTGAGTTTATCTCAAAGTGGACCTTGTCATTCATACTTATACTCATGCATCATAAATGTTTCTTAGAACTGTGCTTTCTCTAAAGCTTGAATTAAAGGTAATAATTCTCAATTTTAGTGACAATGTCTCATCTGTGAGCAGGACCATGGTAGAAATGCAATACATATTAGGTGTTGGAAAGAAGGCTATCTAAAATCAAGTGACTTAGATAAGAGGCCAGAAGCAATTCCCCCCTCACTATTATTAGGTTTTTAGTGACCACAGATTATGAAGAGGTAACTGATCTAAAACAGATATGAAGTAGGGATGCTGCCCCCATACATACTGCTAGAATTTGATTGGCTTGAGTCTGTGCGTTAAGAAGTTTGCCAACTGGTATCTGTGCATGGATTCCTCATTCCTTATTTAATTTGACTCTGAGAAGGAAAAAATATCCACCAATTCCCAAGAAGCCCTCTGTCACTGCTTCTTTCTGCCCCGAGGCAGGCATGCAACTGATTCTAATAAAAGCTCCTTGCCTTGGGCTGTAGAGTGTGTTTGTGTTATCGTTCTCCTGTTCTGGCCCCCACACTCCTAATGTCCTCTCTCACAAGCAGAAAATACACAGTTTAGGAAACTTTGCTTAAAAACAAACAGCAGTCTCTAGTTCTGTCTGTTTTACTTAGTCTGAAGACCTTGAATTTTGAAAGGGACGTGACCATTCCACAGAGGAGCTTGGGGTATGTGGTGGCCATCTGCTTGTATATTTAAAATAATTGTATTCAGTGATATTATCCCTATCAGCTCCTTTTTCTTGGGGTGTATGTCAGATGAGAGCTGGGGGTGGGCTCTTGTTGTAGCTGTTGTGGGTTGATATCATTTGACACAACAGCAGGAGTATCAGCCTCTGTCAATCATCTGCATGCTGGCTACTGCCAATAGGGAAGATATATTTGTCCAGGAGTTTAAGTGCTGGAGTGAATCATTTCCATCACCACAGACTGCTGAAGTATCCTTACTGTATCCCCCACTAGAAGCAAATCAGTATCAATCATGGATCTAAGAAAGCTAGTATTGATTTGCCTGCAGCAGGCTGCTCGCTTTCTAGGATACAGAGGCCCCCTTTTTTTTGCACATGAGTCAATGGAATGGATACATTTTCTGGTAATTTACTTTTGACCTTGCAAATTTTAAGGCCAATAACTTGCTTGCCTTCCAGCTGTTCAGTCATATACACAGATGATAAGGCATTCTCCACTGGGGATAGGATGCTCAGTCCTTACATGGATAAAACTTACTAAATATGTCTGGGCAGAGCAGAGCATAGATCAAAAATCTGGGTCACTGTTACCCAGTGTATGAGAATAAATACTGGTATTCTACACACTTGTTAGGTCTCAAACCTGATAAAAATGACTGAGGTACCAATAAACATATCATAGTGGACTGTGGCTGCCAGGTTTTCCCTGCATCCCTCAGTCCCTACCCGTTCTAGGCTGGCATACCCTGGTCTCTTCTCTAAACTTCTTTAGCCCATGGGCTCCCCTTCCCAACTTTCCTTCCTTATATATCCAATCATGTTGGTTGCCTTGTCTTTTTCATCTACCATTGACCCTCCTGGCCTCTTGGTCTGGCTTCTCCCTCTTTCCTTTCCTGTCTTTTCATATGTCCCAGCTCAGTCTGCTCATGTCGATTCTGGACTCTTCCAGATGTCCCTGACCCTGGCTCCCTTTTATTTAAAATAAACTTTCTCCTCCATCATACCTAGCAACGGTCATACCCTTTCCTTTTCATTTATTTCTATCGTTCAATACTATACTGAAATATCTCACATTGAAAGTCTTATAAAGTTAGCAGTTTTCTAATTTGCAGAGAGTATCTGAAGGTATAAAGTTCTACTCATTTTCTTACGTTTTCTCCCATACATTTTATCCCTATATGCCTTATATGGTTACATGTACTTACTAGAGGCATAATAACTGAGCCAGTAGCCATATGTTTAGTGGGAAACCTAGGAAACTGCTGCTTTCATTTGACAGCTTATGTTCTGAGTACTTATTTATGATATTTAAGCATACATGTTATTATATCATCTTAGGTTTATGTGAGGTTTCCTCCTGATCTATAAACTGAAGTTTAAGAGAAATTTGAGGAAGATAATAACCTTCCTCCAGAGCCAAGTAATACAAGCCTTCTTTCAGGGAAAAAAAGAGTTGTGGAGTCAGTTATGAATTGAGAGAGACGACTTTGAAAATTAGAGAAGAGGTTGAGAAAGAGGAACCAAAGACAAAAATTAAGACTTCATTTACTGCCTATGGAAGTCTGTTCAAATTAAAAAGCTGGAATGAAATATTTGTTAGAGAAAATAAAAAGATGAGATGTGTGATTATTATTTTATATAATATCTTTGCTTGATTTTACATATTGTTCTTGCTATCTGGCTTAGATATTTGCTTTCTGACAGCAGACATATTTAAATCATCAATACCTTAAGGGAGATAGTTTGGCTATGTGACCAAAACACCAAAATGTTCTTCATTAAAATGAGAGATAAATTTTATCCAGGATGTTAGCCTGTGTTCCTCTGGTCTCTCAGGCCATTCTAGCTGGCATCAAGTCCAGCATCAGTTTTTTAGCCAGTATTTCCAGCATGCTGGAACAAACTGTGCTTTCACAGTAGGAAGATGTGGGAGTTTGAAAGTGAATGGCTAGCAAAGGGAGTGGCATTATTAGGAGGTATGGCTTTGTTGGAGTAGGTATGGGCTTGTTGGGGAATGTGTGTCACTGTGGGGTGGGCTTTGAGGTCTCTTATGCACAAGTTTGCTCAGCATGGCAAAGTTTACTTCCTATTGCCTGTGGGTCAAGATGTGGAACTCTCCAGCACCATGTCTACCTGCATGCCACTAGGTCCTGCCATGATGATAATGGACTAAACCTCTAAAACTGTAAGACAACCCCAATCAAATGCTTTCCTTTATAAGAGTTTCCATAAGATGGGTAGTGGCAGTGCATGCCTTTAATCCCAGCACCTGGGAAGAAGAGACAGGTGAATCTCTGTGAGTTTGAGGCCAGCCTGGTCTACAGAATGAGTTTCAGTACAGGTTCCAAAGCTACAGAGAAACCCTGTCTCAAAAAACAAAAAATAAAACAACAACAACAAAAAGAGTTGCCATGATCGTTATATCTCTTCACAGTAACAGAAACACTAACTAAGATAGAAATTGCTACTAGGAATTAGGGTATTGGTATAATAGGTCTGATCATACTTTTGTTTGGAGTAATTTGGACTTTGGTGCTTTGGGTTAGGAAAGTAGGGGAATGCTTTAAGTGCTGCTTAGTGCACCATACTAGAATAAGCATGGAAGACAGTAGTGCTGAGGGTGATTGAACTGGGAGGGCTTAGCTCAAGAGCTTTCAGGGGAATTTTAGTATGTTCCCTGAGATCATTTTTGAAATATTTTGGCAAAGAATGTGGCTGCTTTTTACCTTTGTCCAAAAAGTTTGCCTGACCCTAAAATGAAGATATTTGGACTAATTCCACTGGCAGAAGAAATCTCAAAATAGCCTAGTATTGACTCTGTTGTGTGGTTATTAGGGTTAACTCTAATGAAGATTTATAATGAAAAAGAGCAAGCTGAGCAAATAAAAGCACAAAATGTACAATTTGAGGATAAATGGGGCTCCAGAAAGATGAATGAAGTTAAATCCTGTGTTCAAGGAGACAAACAGATTAAGGAATGGAATAAAAGGAATGGTGACCTCAGGGTGAAACCCCACCCAGCTGAGCTTCCAGTTTGTGAATAGGAATTCAAGAACAGTTTAGGTTCATGTGTGATGATGGTGTACGTGGAGTCTGCTCATTCATTTCCAGGCCGCCCAGACCCAAATAATCACACAAAAACTAGATTAATTACAACACTGTTTGGCTGATGTCTCAGCAAAATTTCTAGCTAGTTCTTGCATCTTAAGTTAACCTATTTCTATTATTTTATATTTTACCATGAGACTTGTGGTTTGTTACCTCTTGCTTCTTGGGCACCTATGTGGTATCTGTGTCCTTCGGTAGCTACATGATGTCTCTCCGACACCATCTACTCTCTCTCTCTCTCTTTCTGTTCTGAGTTCCCACCTAGCTTTACACTGCTAAGCAATTGGCCCAAGCAGCTTAATCATCAACCAATAAAAGCCACACATATACAGAAGGACAACCCACATCCTGATGGTACATGCCTTTAATTCCAATACTCAGGAGTGACAGCCTGGTGGATCTCTGAGTCTGAGGCCAACCTGGTCTACAGATTGAGCTTCAGGACAGTCAAGTTAGGCAGTGAAGGAAACCATCAAAAACAGAAAGTTGGTGAAAATGTAATTAGATCAAGGGGGCAAATTCTAGCCCTAGAAAACAGTGGAACTTGGCAGCTTTGGACACATGGTTCTGGCTTTAGAATCAAAGATAGAAGAAAAGGGTCATGGAATCTTTCTCTAGGACTAAGGAAACCAACTGAGGCCAGGCAGGTATTAGTGGTGTCCCTGAATGGAGGCCTAGAGAGGCCACTGTGTCAAACTGTGAAGGTGAAGCCTGAGTTGCCTTGGGTACCCTAAAATGTTGGAGATTCAAGAGCCGTGGAATATATGCAAATGAGAACAGCTAACAGGGAGTGGAACCAGCCCAAGAGAAAGAAGTATGTTGCAGTCAACAAAGCTGAAAGGAGTTAGAGATTTGCAGAGTACTTTGATATAAAATGTGGATAGAGATACAGATTTTTACCAAGCTTGTTTCAGACTTGCTTTGGTCCAGTATTTCCTCACTATGCTTACTTTCCTACTTTTTGGAATGGCAGCATATACCCTGTGTCGTATATATTAGAAGTATGTGATATGCATTTTGATTTTGATTTTGCAGGGGATTACAGTTAAGGGATTAGATGAATCTCAGAAGAGACTTTGAACTTCCGACTTTTAATTAAGTTTGAGATGACTATAGACTATAGGGACTTTGGAATTGAACCAAATGTATTTATGCATTATGATATGGATGCAGGCTTAGTGCAGGCCCGGGAGTGGCATTGTCTGAAAGAAAATGGTCCCCATAGGGAATGGTACTATTAGGAGGTGTGACTTTGTTTGAATAGGTATGGCCTTGTTGGAGGAAGTGAGTCACTGTGGGATGGGCTTTGATGTCTCCTGTGCTCAGGATGACACAAAGTTCATTTCCTGTTGCCTGTGCATGAAGATGTAGAGCATTGTCTCCAGCAACATGTCTGCTTGCCATGTCCCACCATGATGCTGATAGATGAAACTTCTAAAACTATAAGCCAGCCTCAATTAAATTTTTCCTTTATAATTTCTGAGGTTATGATGTCCTTTCACAGCGATAGAAATCCTAGCTAAGACAGAGGATATAGATAAGATCCCTTGAGGTTGGTGTATTTTATCTGTTAGTATCTCAGGGACCCTTACAAATTCTTCATCAGTCACAAATAATTCTCTCTGTCATTGAAAACAAGTTCTAGCTCTAATTCATCCTTTGAAGATGTTGGTGAAGCCTCCACATACTTCTTTGCTAGTTTCTGCCAAGCCAACCCTTAGTAGAGTTGACTTCTTCCACTGTGTCATGATAGAAAAGGGGAACAGTTTGTAGAACTTTCTGGCAAGAGCCAAAGAGCTGTGCCGGTGAGAAGGTTGGAAGAGCCAATGTATACCTGCATACTCTATAGTTTTTCCATGAATTTCTATTTTGCAGTTGTTACTTAGATCAGATGTATGTTGCACACAGTAAAAATGGAAAAAGCTGATAGGATGCAGATGAAGCCATGACCTCATTTTATTTGATTGGATGTAGCCTATATGTATCTCCAGACTTTTACAATAAGACTTCTTAAAGTCTTGGTGAAGCTTCATTTCCTTTGGCTTAAAAAGCTTTTCTCTACTTTATATTGTAACTATCATAAAGCACAGATATATATGTGAGTGCTTGCCTATTCCTTTGTGAAAATAATTTAGTATATTGATATTTATGCTTTTACAATAAAATGAAATATTTCTTTTTTTATTTTTATGGTTTATTTAATTTTATCTTATGTGCATCGGTGTGAAGGTGTCAGATCCCTTGCAACTGGATCTTTAGACAGTTGTGAGCTGCCATGTGGGTGCTGGGAATTGAACCCGGGTCCTCTGGAAGAGCAGTCAATGCTCTTAACCACTGAGCCATCTCTCCAGCCCCATAAAATGAAATATTTCAAATAGAATTTCAAGGCCCTTTGATCAGATTTTTGCTAACTGTCCACCTTGCTTTATTCCCTTTTTTGTTTATTCATATATTAAGTTACACTAGACTTATCAGATGATAACTGTTCATATGATTCATTTGCATGATGGGGAGAGCTTAGAATTATATTCTATTTACCCACATTCATATCTGGAAACATAATTTATCATGTACAGAATGCAATATAATTATGCTGACCCTTTGAGTTCTGATTTTATACAACTCAGAATGCTTGGTAATTGTAGTGGTTTGAATGAGAATGTCCCCTATTGGCTGCTGTGGAATAATCCTTCTGTATACTGTATGAGTATATGTCACTATTATTGGTTTAATAAGCACACTGACTGGTCAATAGCTGAACAGGTTAAAATTAGGTGGGAAAGCCAAACTGAGAATGATACAATGAGGAAGGGTGGAGTCATCAGCCAGATGCAGAGGGAGTAGGAGATGAACATGCCGTTCTAGTAAAGGTACTGCCACATGGCAGGGCAAAACTAAAGAATATGTATTAACTTAAAATGTGAGAACTAGTTAGTAATAAGCCTGAGCTATTGACCAAGATTTCTAATTAATATTAAGCCTCTGAGTGATTATTTGAGAGTCACTGAGGGAGAGGAAAACTCCCCCTACAATAGGCTTACAGTGAACTGTTTGGGAAGGAGTAATGGGTGTGGTTGTGTTGGAATAATTGTGGTCTTGTTGTAGAGGGTATGCCACTGAAGGTGTGCACTGTGTTCTCTAAAGCCTTCTTCAGGCTCTCTCTCTCTCTCTCTCTCTCTCTCTCTCTCTCTCTCTCTCTCTCTCAACTGCTGCCTTAGACTTGGATTAGGATGAAAAGCGTTCAACTCCTGCTCCAGTTCCATGCCTATCTACTTCCTCTCATGAAGGTGATGGACTAACCCTCTAAACTGTAAGCAAGTTTCCACTGAAATGCTTTCTTTTATAGGTGTTACCCTGATCATGGTGTCTCTTCACAGCAATAAAACAGTAACTAAGGGAGTTAATCACTAGATGATTTATTTTTCAAATATTAACTAATCTAGTATAATTATTAACCTTTTATGCTAAATTTATGAATGAGGAAACTGAGAATTAGGGTAAGGCACATTCTTGAGACTATGGTACTATTGTGGGACATCAAGTTGAAGAAGGATACCTCTAAATCCCCTTTTACTTTTCATTCAGTCTCTGATTGCAACCATTCTGGAAGGAATGAAAGTATCTTAAAGTGCCACCTCTGACACAACCTTTGGCTGTCAGTTTCCAAGAAGGTTGAGACTTCCCAGGACTTTCATGCTGGTAGAAGAAAAAGACTAAATCCTGGTACCAGCCAGAAGAACTTGTCTCCAAGGAAGATATTTAAACAGTTATAACAACACATTGTACCATCTTACAGAAGCAACTAGATCTAGATGATGATAGACAGAACCTTAGCTTGACCAAGAAACCTAAGTTGTATGTGCCCTTTGCCCTCAGTTTAAACTTGTGCTCATTTCAGAACTCCTGGAGAGAGACCTGATGGGTCACTAGACCTCTTTGTTTCTTTTCTCAGTGTGATAAACTGAATGAATTTTTTTTCTTCCTCACTATTATTTGTTTTATTGGAGTGTTGAGAGAGAGAGAGAGAGAGAGAGAGAGAGAGAGAGAGAGAGAGAGAGAGAGAGAGAGAGAGGCCAAGACTAGTTTATTGGAGGTGTCAGAGCACAGGCTCTGACCTGAACAATTCCAACAACACATATTTAATGGCTATTTCCAGAAAATGCATTTGCCTGCCCATGCTCTAAACTACTTGGAAATATCTTCTGAAAATTAGAAATGAATGTAAAATCTTTTCATCATCTCATCATTGACAAGACTGCTACCCATGACTAGAGGCTGCATCCAAACCAGTTCATGCTTTCTGTAAAGGGTGCATCATGCTATATGCTGAGAGTTTCTTCAGAGCCTCTGTTTCTGTCGTCTGTTTTAACTAAACATTTATCACTATCTGCTCAATTGGTTTGACATTCTCTTCAGACTGTTTTGACTACTTTCAATTTTTAAAATATAATTCATTTGTTTGACAGTGTGTTCTTATTTGGGGAATGTAAATTCATGTAAACATGTATATGTAGGTGCCCTTAGCTCTGTGTGCACATGTGGAGGCCAGAAATTAAAATAGTGTGTCTTCCTTATTTCCCTCCCTTGTATTTTCACTTTGAGATAGGGTCTCTTCCTGAAACTGAAGTTCACCGTTTCAGCTAGACTAGATGGCCATTGAGTCCCCAGGATTCACCTATTTCCACACCAGTACTGAGGTCAAAGATTCAGATAGGCTTTTCTGTAGTTAAAGTGAGTGCTGGGAATCCAGACTCAGCTCCTCATGCTTGTACAGCAGGCATTTCATCCAGTGATATGTTTTCTAATTTTGAGATTCTAATTTGTATTGTGAAGACACAAACTAAATAGTCTCCTATTCTCCCTAGAAGCCATTACCAACCTGCTCATTTCCCCTTCCCCCTATACTTACCTTGCTCTGCTGTCACTAAATATTGACTTTGTGCTTTTTTTTCTAATTGGCTATAAATTTAGTGAAGATAGAGGTATTGTTTTACATTGTTTCCACTGCTATTTTTTATGCCTCAGAACACTCATGAAAAAAAGTTTCCTGATAAAATAAGAATGAATAAATTAATGTAGTGGGAAAAGTCTATGTTAGTACCACCTCGGACTCTACAAGTCACACTCTGTGTGCATATCTCTGATTCTGCATTCCTCACTTGCTTCTGGCTAAGTGGGCTAACTCAGCAAGACATAATTTCAAAGTAGAGTACTGTTGATTCCTGAACATAAATTATAGATATGTCATTAAATCGTTATAAGCCTGGTGATTGTACTCTTCTCTACTCCAAATAATTGTCTCAAAATCTGGGTTCATTTCATGAAGAGTCAAAGTCCCTTTATGATATAATGTGCCCTATTTCGTTTTCTGTTGCTGAGATAAACACCATGACCAAAGCAACTTGAGGAAGTGTTTATTTAATCATGTGCTTCTAGGTCACAACCCCTTATTGAGGGAAGTTAGGGCAGGAACTTAAGTAGGGCAGAACACTTGAAACAGAGATGAGGAAAGAATGTTGCTACTGTCTTAATCCCTCTGGATCATTCTTAACTTTCTAATACAACACAGGGCCACCTACCCAGGATGTAACCACCCATTGTGGACTGGGCCCTCCCACATCATTAACAAGTAAGATAATTCTCCACAGACATGGCCACAGGCCAATACTATCTGGGTAATTATTCAGTTGAAATTTCTTCCCAGATCACTCTTGATTATTCTAAGTTAACCATAAAAAAACTGACCAGGACCCATTACATCCATCTTTCAAGTGTTCATAATCTGTTTTAGCTCATCTTTTTGATACAAATGAATAGTCTCTTAAATAAGAATGATGCTTAAACCTCTTAAAAGCAGTCCAGAATTTAAAAACATCACCACCATCCATTTTATTTTTCAACTAAATTTCTCATTTTTCCCTTTTTATTCAGTCCATGACTATTTTGCATGGGATGGTACAATTTATATTCTTGTGAAGAATGGGTCTTTCCCTCCTCACTTAAAGGTCTGTGGAAACAACCTCATGAAGACACCTAAGGTATGTCCCTGTAGATGTGTCTTCATGCGGTTTTCTCCAAGCTGACAGTGGCAATCATTGTTACAAATCCAACCGTAATCAACCTGACACTTAAATGCACTACCTTAAAATATTATTTGTAAGTTCATAGATGTTTATGATGTGTTTTTGATCAAACTCATCCTTCTTCTGCATTTCCTCCCCATTTTTTATCCCTATTTTTTCCTTCCAACTTCCATTTTCATGTGCTCTTTGTTTTAAAGAAACCTCCCAAAGGCCACTTTGTAATGTCGGGGAATGTATAGCTAGATGTGCAACCATCTAACTGGATGATTAATAGACTCTCAGTAGCCATATCACTGAAGAAAACTGAATCACCCTCTCCTTGAATCCATCAATTGTCAGTAGTTCCTTCTGAAAAATAAATATCACTTGTTCTCTCCTTTATGTTGATATTAGCTTTGAATCTTGAGATATGAGTGTTTAAACTGGGGTACCCAAGAAGAAAAAGAATTAGTAACAGGGCCATTGAGGTGTATTTATAGAGAAGTGGCATAGGAAATAGGTGGTATGAAAGGAAATGAGGATACTGGAACAGAAAGGTTCTATAACCTATAGATTATAGGCCACGAAATAAAAGTCCCAGTACTAAATACGGGTTGCACCTTTTCTAGTGGTTGGTTCGCTCTGAGTCAATTGCCCCTTCCCAAGTATTACAGGCTATTGGCATTGTTCTTGGTTACCTTCCAGAACTTGAAGTATCTTATGGCTGAAGACGCTATACAGTTGAGTCATAAGACGTGGAGAAATCAAACTGGTAATGACTTGGAAGCTTCGTTCTTAACTGGGGAGCTTCCATTATGCTGGGAAACTCCATGTCAACTACCATAGGAGAAAAGCAATCAGCAGTGTTACCCAGCTGTGATCCCTGCGGCCACAAATATATTACATTTAATGACAGCATTTCACTCCCGGCATTCAAAGATTTATGATCTCATAACATAAAATGCATTTAGTTCATTTGCAAGTTACCATGTTTTAACAGTTTTAGTATTGTTCTAATGCCCAAAGTGCAATGTTTTGGTCTGAATATTTATTTTCCAATGAAATATTCATTTTCCAATAAAAGTTATCATATGATGTTTTTCACTATGAGCTCCTGTAAAATTCTAAAAGTTATGTATGCCAGTGTACTTGGGCTTAGAGTGAGCATCCCTGCTCCCAAGTGAAGAAAGGGAAGCACTGACTGACAAATGACTGCTTCTGGAATCAACAGGAGACTAGCAGCTGGGCACTCCTATGATGTATCTTCTTGATCAGACTACTTAAAGCAAGGAGACAAATGATAACTTTAGACAACACTATCTGCTGGCAGTCTTGATAAAAGGACATAGAAGAAGGAATCTTTACGTTTTGCCCACTTGCTCTCACTGGCAAGTCCATTCAATCTGTTGTAGACTCTTTCTTTCCCAGATGTTAGAACTATGTTCTTTGGGATTCCAACATAAACTGAATACCACTACCAATTTCCCAGGAGCCTTCTGGGGCCTTCATCCCCTGTCTGGACTATGTAAGCATCTTGGCTTGTGGCCTGAGCAACTACTGGATTCTCAGTCACTCCAGCGCTTTTGTGATCTACCAAGACCATATTCTGCAAGTCAATTTAATGAATCTGCCTTTAATATATACATATATTATAATAAATACTAGTTAATTCTGTCTGTTTTGTTCCTTTATAGAACCCTGACTAATACAGGAAGCTATCAAGCAATGACTAGACTATTATAAGACAGAAACCCGCCAAGAGAATTACCAAGTTCTGCATCTCCTTTTCCAGAAGCTCGATTTGTGGATTGATCATCCATTCTCCAGAAGTTGTAGGAAGCTCTGCCTCTAGAATTTGGCTATGTACAATACATGTGGCTTCTCTGCTGGGCCAGCTATTCCTTATATCCTTCATCGTTGCTCAGTGTACTGCCCATTGCTCTGGCATCTCCAGCATCATGGGGTCTCCACTGAAACTTAAGCTTAATCTTTATCACTTTCGACAATAGTCTCAGATTTCATTGCACAGTATCTAACCCTGCCAGCAATTTCCTGGCCTTAACAACATTTTGGAACCTTGGGGCAAGCCTCTGCCACCCCATACATCTTGTATTTTCATTTCTGAAAGACCAGCAGCATGTGAAGGATAGTGACAAGCTCTTTTTGCAGCTGGAGATGTTTCTGCCCCCTACTGTTACAGCTGTAATGACCTTTGTGCACCTTAGCAGCTGACCTAGCAACACACTTCCCTAGGTGCTGTTTTTGATCAGAGAATCACTTCAACGGTATTCTCACCTCGGATTCCGTCTTTTCAAGCGATTCTTATACCTTTCCCATGGTTCCAGATAAGTGTATCCAGTTCCTCTTTAATGACTCTAATTTTGTTTAACAATTAGCTGCGCTCTTTGCCATTGCTAGTCTGGTCCACATCTTGGAATATACTTATGCTTCTTTTCATGCCAAACTGCAAATGCTTGATGTCTCTGCTCTCTCTCAATACAGCTGGCTTTTTCCACCAACCCCACCCCCAAAACAAAACAAAACCAAGCAGTTCTTAACTTTTAAATTCACCCTTAATCATAATTTAAAGACATGGACAAAATATAGCCAAATCTTTTCCAGAAGACAAATTGAATGACATCCAGCCAAGTTCCCAATACACTCCTTGTCCTTGTCTGTCATGCACTGGGCTTCCACTGTCTGTATTTCTATTAGAGTTCCTGTCTTTCAAACTCCTGCCAGAATGGCCCATTAACCTCCACTTACAGTGTTCTCAGGTTTCTTTAGAACACGGTTCTGTTCTTTTCTGTCCTGCATTCCTCTGCAAAACCAGTTCCAAATGCCTATGAACCGCATGGAGAGTTCGTACCAAAGGGCCCACTCTCAGCACGGCTTTTCTCTGTTAGTTACGTTTCTTGTTACTGTGTCCACATGAGTACATGTTAGGGCGTGTTTTGTCTCCTGGCTAGAGAGGGTAGAGTCCACCATGGTGGGGTAGGCTGGGCAGTGGAGCATGATGTGGCTGGCCAGAGCATGTGCACATTCACAAAGCAGGGAAGATGCTGATGCTCCTTAAGCTCACTTTCCTTTGGCTTTTCCTGCGCTGGCAAATCTGCAGTTCCTCTATTCTCACTACATTTCTACAATGCCACTTTCTAGTTCCCTTTTTTACTGCCACTGCTAGTTAATGATTTCATATATTTTTTGATTTACTTGACATATTCCATTTTAATGTCCGATAGTAATTTTTGTTGTGATTGTAAATTCAGCCTTTGCTTCTAGGACAAGTTATGAATTAAAGCCAACTGCTTCTGCTCCTTCGTTTGCCTCCTTGCCACCCTTCAGCCAATTGCAACATATGCACAAATACTTTTCTTTCCTGAAGCCCAGTGTTAGAAGATGGCCTTATTAGATTCAAAAGAACCTTTCTTCCATAATAAAGAAGATCAGCTCAATTATTTTCATTCAGCTTTTAGGAAGTTGATTCTCAATGAGAATTATCTCAGCAATGAGGAAGCTAAGAGCATTAGAAAAAAACAAGTATGACTACAATACTAGCTATGGGACTCTGTGGAAATCATTTCTCCTTCTGAGCCTCGGTGAAAAATAAAGATAACAGTGCTTATCATATAAATAGTATAAGTATTAGACTCTTTGTTATTAATAGTCAGATGCTGCAATGGGATGCAGTATGTAGCAGAGCTTGTATAGCAGGAGATGCTGAAATTAACCTGAATAATAAAAATATTGGTAATATTAGAACCCATTCAACACTTTTAATAGAAAAAAAAATGGTGGTATGGGTTGGTTGCTTAAAGTCAAGGACAAAATGCCTTTGACCGCAACACCTAAATTTCCCTGAAAAATTCTAAAGTTGAATGTTAATGATCTTTTCCGTATTTGGTTCCAAAGCTGTCCCCATGGAATAATTTACTGGTGTGATACAAAATTGTGGAGCCTACCAACCTTTGGCATTTCTATTAGAAAATAAAAGGAGTGCATATTACTGTAAATGATCTGTGCTTTCTGTTCTTATTTGTTGTGAATATCCCTGGTTTCTGGATGTGTACTGCTGTTTTCTAACTAGAAGTTATACAACAGCTTTGCAAGATGACCTTGGCTTATCTGAGGAACAAAAAAGCATTCTTTCTTTCATTCGTCTTTTTTTTTTAAATCATGCCTCACTCTGTTCAGACCCAGGGAGAGAGTATGGGGTAATGAAGGATGTGAAGAAAACTTCAAAGCTCTGTCAATAGTGAGTAGATTTTTGCACATTTCTTTTTTAACATAGAGAATAAGAAAAGAGACTTCTAATTAGAATTGGAGGCATGAAATGGCAGAGCAGCAGAAAAGATTCAGTCTGTTGATATAAACCTTGTTTTATGGAAGAAAAATATAGAGTCCAGGAAATTGGGCTACAAGCTTAAGTACAAGTGACAGCAAAAGTCAGATCTGTTACCCAGCCCTTTGGACTTGAGTTTTGGTTCTTATCGATTAGTACTTCTATGTTAATTCATTTAAGTCTCTCTCCCCGTACGCCCCCTCTGTTCATGTATGTGTGTCTGTTAGAGAAAGAGAGAAAGAGAGAGAGAGAGAGGGTCTCTTCGTGACAGTGTAAGTCAGATTGGTAGGCCTTCACTAGGTTTGGGAAATTATGTTTTCAGCTCCCAGTATGGGTGGCTGCCATTACCGACATTTGTCCTAATGCATTTAGTCTAAACGTGGGTTCTAGATATTTGAAGCCATATCATCAGGTTTTGCAGCAAACACTTTTTCCTGTTGAGCCATCTCCCCACCCTCTCTTAAGTCTTTAAATATAGTACACAGCAATGTATTAATATAAGACTTCTCAATAACAATTATATAGAATGGCTGTTGAGAATATAGGTACTGACAGAAAGAATATATGGCACTCTTAAGTCTACAATCTGATACCTAATAAAATGCTAAATCCCACCTATATTAATTTTCACTGTATGTAAAGAGTATAATCATAGTTTGCACCTCTTTTTACTTTTGAGACAGTTAAATGGAATAATGGAGATAAATGATTAAATATACATAGCATTTATTATTTTAGCCATCAAAAATCCATATTTCTCTGTATTATTAAATATATTCTTGTTTCTGTGGAAATAAGCTGTTGTTTTAAAATCATTTGATACAAAACTAAATACTCAGAAGACTAATGACTAAGTGTCATTTATCACAATAAACTACAAAAACGGGCTAAACCTAAACTAATACATAAATTTAATCTTAAATTATATGCTCTTTCATGCCCCTTACTCAGAATAATATATGTGTGTATGTATGTATGTGATATTCATTTTCTGAAAGCAGCCAACAGCTTGGAAGCAACTTTCATTCTTAAAAAAAGCTCTACATAAATGCTGGAAGTAACTTGCAGATAGAACTCTATAATGTCTGCTGGACTGAGTGCTTGTGCGACAGTTGGGAGCAGCAATATAAGTTCTTCTCTTATAAAATGCTGTTGAAGATTTCTGCAAAGTATTCCTCATGCCTTTCCATGTCATGTTTTCTATACTGTGTAGTAAATAGAGACCAAAGCCTTTTGTTAGGGACAGGCACAACTCATGCATATCAAGCACAGATACACACAACAGACAGATTACAGGGTAGTACCCACTGTCTACAGAGAGATGGAAGATGCAGGGAGGGATGTGGAGAATTAAAATATCAAATTGCTCTTGGTCAATTAGCAAGTGGAAATTGCTTTGTTTTCATTCTTTAACATGCGATCAACACATTTTAGTGTTTTGGCGATGTTATCTTTAATGTGTTGTGTGATGCGCAACATACGAAGAAGTGAAGCATTTTTTGAGGTGATTAGGTGTGAATGGCAGCAACCTTATAGATAAAGTAGTTGCCTTACCAAAGAGACTCAGACTACCATTTATCCCTTCTTCCATATGGGGAAATACCTATGAGACACTATATATGAACAGAGGATATGGGCTCTCACTGGTTCCTAAAATTGCTGCTACCTTGAACTTCACATTCTCTAGCACCATGTAAAATAAGCATATGTTGTTTATACATGATGAAGTATACACCACTTTGTTATAATAACCCAGTATAACTTAAGGGAATATATTTATAGTAGTAGCTTCAATATATGGCTTGTACAAATGCATGTGAGGTCTAGGAAGACATAAATGTCTAAAGAACATTTGAGTGTCTCTGTACAGAAGTTATAGAAAAGTGCCTTCTACAATCCACTCCATTTTGTATAATATAAAATAATATACTTAGAGAATATTTAAGATTTCAAATTGCAACAAGAGCAACAAATGTTTCTACCTGTCATAGTAAAATTATTCTGCACACAAAATAAGGTACTCTTTCATTATCCTTTCAAAGCTAAAATGAAATATTTTCAGTTGATATCTCAGGAGTTATTTCCATTTGGTTTTGTGGCTGATATAGACTTCAGTTTGTGCAACTCTTGCATGCTGTTCCTATGATCCAATGGGTATAGCAGCATTTGAGATGTCTTTTAAAGATCAAGTCCAGCTTTAAGAAAAGACATTATCATTGTTTTATGGTACTGTGACTAAGATTGAGGCATCTTGGTGGACAGATTTACCTGTAACAAACTAAAGGTCTATTATCTTCTTCTTTCCTGACACTGAAAAGCTTACTGCTCTTGCCTCTTCATATATTATTATTATATTTTAAATTTCTAAGTATTTATTCCTTAGACACCTTGCAAAACTAATTGAATCTATCTCAGTCACTATCCATGTGGTGCGTTACGAAGTGCTTTGCAAAATGAAGAGCTAATTTACATATTATTTTTCAGTCTCTTACTGCATGCATTAAGCATATAACTCATGATCAATTCTTAATATGGCAGTAACAAAGAACATATCTGATATAAAATAGAAATTAGAAAAATGAACGGAATTTAAGGACAATAAATTATAAGGAAGAATATATGAGTAGATAAGGTCATTGTGTCTTCTTCAGTCACCATCTCATGACTGGTATTTATATTTCTTGCTCCTACAACAAGCCCAATCTTTCCTTCTTAAATCAGAGGCTTGGGTTTGACAATCAACTTGTGTTCTAATTGTCTGAATATTTTATAAGTTTACAGGAGCAAGCAATGAAAAGTCATCTTGAGTATAAAAAGTACAGGACTTAAAATGCAAAATGTCTTTTTTTTTCTCCATAATTTCTCTAGTTCTTTGCCAAAGAGAGCATCCTGAAGTGTTCATTTACCTTCCTGCTTTTATCTTTGGATCTCTAGCATCAAAGAACTCAACATTTCTCACAGAGAAAATTTCAGTAATCAAAATACACATTTCAGGTTTTAAGGAAGTATCCTGTCTTTTATGTCATATAATCTTACATAACTCTCCCATAATTAAAGACAAATTTGCTTCTTAAAATTATTTTTAATTATATGTATGTATGAGTCTAAATGTTTCCTTGTATATGTGTATTGAGTGCCTGCAGAATCCCTAGCACTGGAGTTACAGGTAGTTGGGAGCTTCCTGACATAGGTGCTAAGAATTGCATTCAGGTCCTTTGTAAGAGGGAAGAGTACTCTTAAATGTAGAGTCATCTCTCCAGTCCAGAGAATCTTATTTTAATTAGATTAAACTAATAAAACACCTTTTTTGTTGTCCTGCTTCTATTTCCCAACCAAACATTTAGGAATCAGACAGTCTTAGGTCTTCCTTGTCCTACTTGATTGAGTATATAGCATAATATATATATGTATATATATATACACACACACACATATATATATGTATGTATACACACACACACACATATATCCAGTTCTTAAAATGATTATAATGAGCCACCAATCCTAACTATTGATACAACTTCTCTACCAACTCCCACCCATGACATATCCTGAGACATGAGTCAGGACCTTTCACAAGAAGCTCACTGATCGTGTTCTTCAACTAGAAGGTGTTCACAAGTCACTGCTTACAACAAGACTCTACAGCTAGGAAGAGAAAAATATAGAAACTTAGATCTAATCCTAAGGAAACAAAAGCAATGTTGCATGGTATCCATCTAACCTAATACGGAATAAAGTTAGTATGCTAAAAACACATTTCATAGAGCTACACTCCAGAAATTCACATATTCACCCTGTTCTTTCCCCTGATGCGTGCTTCCTTAATCTTCTATCTTACTTCCTTAGGTCATACTGTATTTGTGACAATTTTAACTTTAGATGCAATTTTCCAATTATGGGACACTTAAAAAACTTGTGTCAGACACAAAGGAAAAAAAATCAGACCTGAATCACAATGGCTGATCCAGGGACTTATTCCTTAGTGTCATTACCAACTATTTTTTCTCACTTGAAGACTGGCTTTCTTCTAATTTAGCATCATGTATGTTAGATTCCAGGAATGAGACACTTAGCACCTGGAACATAAGCAAGTATCTGGCCCTCATTGCATAAAATATGGTGCTTGACCAACAGGAGAGCTGTAAACTAAAGTTCTTAGAGCAGAAGTCAAACTGGTGTTAATAATGCTATAATGCTAAACAGCTGGCTGGTGCCTTTTATGATTGTAAAGAGCCAAAATGTCATAGTTTAAGTGTCATCAGTTACCCTGGGCTATCTTTGGCCCTCTATAGCCACAGTGTGTGATCTAACATTCTTGTGAATGTTAAGTGAATCCATTTATATTGACAAATACAAATCAGTCCAATCCGATACGAAAAACATCCTTGAGGGCTTAGGTTCAGTTGAGACTTTGGGCTTTTCAACCTCAAAGACCTAGATTCTGGTAACAATGCTTTTTGGAGATATACATAAGGGGAGAGATTGCTATTCATTTTTTTCTTTTCTGATTCTCTTGCTTACCTTGGGCCCCTCTTGTCATTTAGCTATACAATCCATCTCTTCCTGAGTTGAACAGGTCCACTTACAGATTGTCCTTCATCAACAGCATCCATTAAGAACGACAATGAAAGGCACACCTGTGAATGTATCTAGGAAAGATATCTATTTTATTCTGGACAAGTAGGATAAAATTTTTTTGTGACTTTCCAGCAGGGTGCTAGGAGATATAACATTATAGGCACAGAAGAGGGGTGATTATTTCTGCCCCTATTCAGCTCAACACCCACACTTAGCAGGATGCAGTTATAATACTAACCCTCTTCCCTCAACTCTCAGAACAAATTCAGCAGAAATATCTCTCAAGGGAAAGTTAAGGCAAGCAAGCATACGGAATATTTCAAGAACCTCAGACCCTATTGTGTGTGGACTATGTGTACCTCTGCTACTGCTGTACTTGGTAGACTAGCCACTTTACCTACACATACTACACACACACACACACACACACACACACACACACACATACACCCTTCTCTGAACATGAAACTTCAGACTACATCTTGTTTCAGGCATCACATGCACCACTGTCTTGAAAATAGAATATTTTCTCCTCACATAAAATCTGAATAGTATTCATTCAAACATATTACCATAACATCCTGATGCAAGGGTATGGAAACTGATCTTGTCTGAAGTGGTTTGGGGTACATGCAGAATACTGCTACAACAAAACTGTGTCAAGTAAACTTTTAGTGAAGATCTTGTATTTACCATCTGATACCTACAGATAATCTGGCATGCACATGGTTAAAATCAGATGCATTATGGGAAGGAGCATGCACAGTAGAGAAATGGTTATATCATCTAATCTATCAATAATAAGTAACCTTATAATTAAAAGCCCTGTAAAAATCCCAGGTCTTCAAGGTAAAGATAGAGATACTCATTTGTCCTTTTATCAATATAGTCTGTGTATCTTTTCCTAAAGTGGATTATTGATTTGCTCCAAATAAATAGCTTCCTTAGCAAATCTGTAAAATCTATTTTCAATTCTTTGGAAAAGAAGCCAAGACTATGGAAACATCTGACCCTGACAGCAGTAATGGACTTTCACATTATTCTCCATTATATATTATTATGTATAAATTGGAAGAGAGGAAGGAAGCTGTCTTATTTAATTGGGTTGGATAACAAAGGACCACTAATGAGTTCCTTATAAACAACAAAAGTTAATTTCTCACAGCTCTGGAGAGTGTCCTAAGATTAAAGTACCCAGAGTTTTGAATTTTTTTATTTTTTATTGAGCTATATATTTTTTCCTGCTCCCCTCCCTTTCTCTCTCCTCCACCCTCTCCCATGATCCCCATGCCCCCAATTTACTCAAAAGATCTTGTCTTTTTCTACTTTTTCTAATGTAGATTAGATCCATTTATGTGTCTCTTAGGGTCCTCACTATTGTCTAGATTCTCTGGGATTGTAAATTGGAGGCTGGTTTTTCTCTATGTCTAAAATCCACTTATGAGTGAGTATATATGATATTTGTCCTTCTGGGTCCAGGTTACCTCACTCAATATGATGTTTTCTAGATCCATCCATTTGCCTGCAAATTTCAAGATGCCATTAAATATTTTCTGTGTGTAGTACTTGTGTAGCACTTAAGGAGTTTTGAAGTCTTACAGGGTCTTTCTTACTATGTTCTTATAGGTGGAAATGAGGCAAGGAATATTTCTCAAGCTCATTTTCTAAGATCAGTAATGTCATTCATCTGACTCTACCTTCACAGACTCTTTTCCTAAAAGGTCTACCTCCTACTACCAACTCCTTGGAGGTTAGGACTTCAGTATATAAATTTTAGGAGGAAAAAAATGCAGACCAGAGAAGAAGCCTTTATGGGATCTATGATCCATGCCTCATAACCCAGGAAATTCCCACAAGGCACCATGATTCTGTGAATGATCTCTCATGTCTTAGCTCTTATTTTCTTCTCCATTTGACATTGTCATTTATATGTTAAAGTGAAGAAATGTTATCACTTATACTGATGTGAGATTCCCCTATGTATGCTGTGATTAACATTAATGAATAAAGAAAACTGTCTTGGCCTGATAGGGTAGAACAGAGCTAGATGGGGAAAACTAAATTGAATGCTGGGAGGAAGAAGGTAGAGTCAGAGAGAAGCTGTGGAGCCACCAATGGAGATAGATTGCTGAAACTTTATTGGTAAGCCACAACCTCGCGGTGATGCACAGATTAATGGAGATGTGATCAATTAAGATGTTAGAGTTAGCAAATAAGAAGCTAGAGCTAATGGGCCAAGCAGTGTTTTAAATAATATGGTTTCTGTATGATTATTTTGGAGCTGAGCAGGCAGGAACCAACAAGCAGGCTCCTACAACACTTATACTCTAATGAAAAGGAAGTTTATTTTGCAAGAAACCTTCAGCTTAGATTTTTATAGAGAGGATGGAAAAAGAAGTTTATGGATCCTCCTTAGAAGAAGTGAAAGGGAGTTGTGAGTTACTCAGACATGCTAGGTGTCTATAGGAATTTAGAAGTTTTCAGAAGAGGCCATCTGAATTAAGGCAGTGTGTAACAGAGAAAACATTTAGATTTTATCTGAGATGCATTGTTCGTTTTCACATATTGTGCCTACTTGGCAAAATGTTGGGGCTAACTTGGCATCATATACTGTAGAATGAACTTGCTCAGACTATTGGAAAATTTGAGTCCAGGTTAAACAATGGAATTATATTACAAATTTCTCAAGTTTAGTTAGTTCCTTAAAATAGTAGTGCCACAAAAGAAATGTCAATAACACCTTTTTTATAGTTTGAAAGTGTAGGCTTTCACACTGACAAAGGAAAGAAGTAACATCCTAGACAGGAAACTATTGAAGAGAACTCTTAAAACTTGTGGCAAGGATGCTAAAATGTAGTTCTCCACACTTGATGGCTTCTGATGGGGCTGCAGGTGGGGGAGGGCCCAGTTTTCCCTCTAAGCGGCTGGCTACGTGGAGTTTCACCATGGTTCAGTGAGTATATGGGCAACACAAATTGAAACTGTGGTCTTGTTTCTTTTTGGGGGGTTAGGTTGAGGGTGGAGGTTGTAAAGGTGGGGTACAGACCTGGGAGGCATAGGAGTTAGTGTGATTAGGGTGAATAAAATGAAACTCACAAATAATCAATAAAAAGATTATGCTGGGAAAATGTGTAATAGTTCTTAAAAGGCAGATTCCCACTTGCCTGAGATGGGAGGCAATGAAGCCTCTGCAAAGGCTCTTCTGGTTTGTAGAATCTCCCTTTCCTGTGGAGTCATCATACCCCTGGTCTCACAACAAATCCACATTACTTCAGCGATCATATGTATGAACTTTGCAGCTCATTAGCATTAAAATAAAATATTTTTATGCCTTACCTGTTTATTATACTCTCCAACTTCTCTTTGTGGGCATTTTCAGAGTGTTAAAAAGTAGGAAACAGGGAAAAAAGAAGTTATATCAGCCCCATTCCTTCTTAAAACATTCTGAAAAGAAAGTACAATAAAAAACAATTGAGGGTTATGATTTTAATTTAACCTCTAATGGGGTTCCAAGAAAATATTAAAATATCCCATAAACATAATGGTCCATCTAGGAAGGAAAAGTTTAACTATAGAAAAATGAGTTGAATAAGAATCTTTTCCTTTTTCACGGAAAACCTCCCAGGATGTATGACACGTAGATGATGTTTTTCTCCTTGTCTTTTCTCTTCTTAGCTCTGGAACAGGCCATTTTTACCCTCTGTAATCTGTATAAGCCACAGAGTTTCTTGAAAGTACTGGCCACAGAAAATCAAATTCCACTTTATAGCCCAGAATAATGACAAATTCAATAAATACAATGTTGAAGCCTTTCAGAGCACCAGAGTGGATTATTTTATGTCTAAATGAAACTTTTAGTGTTATTCTACCTCAATCTTTCATTCACACTTCAGTGGCTATCAAGTTTTCTGTACCTTTCCCACCACAACCTTCTCTCCACCCTGGTGATAATTATAATTCTACTCTAATTGCTCTTCTTTCTTGCTCACTACTGCTACTCCTCTGCCTTTCTACAAGTAAGTAAATGAAACAAGAGCACAGGAAAGCATCAGCATTCCCAAAATATTATTCATCTTTTCTCTATATGGGTGCTTTTATGAAAAGCTCCTCTGGACTTAAGGTGTTAGTTTTGACAAAGTATTGTTTACAGAGTCCTAACAGTACCAACACCACAAGAGAGTCCACAGGAAAGAAAAAGTAAAGACTAAGTCACAGACTGGCAACTATCTCTCTCGACAATGCTTCCTCAGATCTTGTAATGTTTGACCATGTGTAATGACAGTTGGAGTGGCTAAAAACTGAAAGAGGCTGTGAAATGTAGCAGTGTTGTGTACCATTTTAATGGTAGCTTTACATAAATGAAGTCTAAATAGAATTAAATGAATTTGTTGTAGTTGTATATTTTATGCACAAATTTCTATATAAGTATAACTTCCACCATAATCAGTATATAAAAATTTTGCCCCCAAAGAATACTTTTTGCATCCTCTATTTGGGCCCCAGATAATCATTGGCCTGCTTCCTACCATTACAGATATGTTCAAGCTGACATTTTTTGCACATAAATGTATTTTTCCGAATATATTTTCATAAATTTTCACAACATTTCACAAATTTTCTTTTCATATGTGTGCATTTTCTTTGAATACATATTTTAATTTAATTCATTCTTATGAATGATATTGCAGGGTTGCATGGGCAATTGTGTGTTCATTTCCTAAGGGATTGCAAACTGCACAATCAACTGTATTTTACATTCCTACCAACAGTTTTGAAAAATTCTATTTTTCTCTGTCTTCTTAGCAATACTTGAGACTTTAAAATTTTTAATTTTATCATCCTAATGATTCTATCAAATTAAAGAAGATGTAATTTGATTTCCCTACCATGTTTATAATAGTATATAATTCTGGACTTAAATAGCTTGCCATAAACTTATTAGGTAAGCATGTATTATTCAAATATTTTACCATTTGATGTTGTTTTGTCACTTTATTGATTTAGAATGTTTATTTATGTAATTTATATATATTCTATTTTGTTATATATATGTATTATATGTGTATGTATGTATATATATTTTTTCTACTTGATGTCTTCCATTAAATAACATCTATGATATTTATCAATAAACAGATAATTTGAATTTTGATGAAATACAGTTTAAAATGTTTATTATATTGTGTGGTTTTTACATTTTATATCTTTTTAATATAAGTCTTTATTGATTCTTTGGGAATTTCACATCATCTTCTCCACTCCTACTTACCTCGTAATCCCTCCATATCCTACCCTCACCCCTGCAGTGTCCCTCCCAAAAGAAACCCCCCAAATTAACTAAAATAAAATGAAATGAAACAAACAAACAAAACCTCACCTCTCTCCTCCGAGTAAGTGGAATCTGCTTTCCCTTGAGAGGTAGCGCCATACTCATGCTTGCATTATCCAGTGAGGGGAAGGGCCATCCATCCCTGGGCCAGTGAAGGGCAGACCCAGGTCAGCACTCGGATTTCAGCTCTTGTATTCTTAAGACCCCCTGTAATAACACGACTCCATGAACCTCAGTCCAGACCCCTGACGCTCCAGGAACATGAACCCAGACATGGCCCTCAGCAGGAGCCCAGACTAGACAACACCGTGGTCCTGTGTGGCAGCACAGATGTTAGTTAATGGACCACTAAGATCACAACGGCCCTAGAGGCACCATGGCCCTAGGAAACCAACATGACCCAAGGTGGTGGCATAGATCCCGGACATCCATATGGCATTTGATGGTAACAGGAGCCATGGACATCAACACAGACACTGGCTTCAGTAGGACCATGTACATTTTGTATCTTGATAATTGTTTTTCTACAGTAAGACCATAAAGTTTTTTTCCTGTTTTAATTTTTTGTTTTAGATTACACATATAAGTCAGTGTTCTTTATTTTATGTATCATGTGAGACAAGGATTTAGATTTTTTTTTATCTAATTGTTCAACTCCTATTGATCAGAAAAATTTCAATTTTCATCAGTTATGTTAGCATTTTTTGGCAAAAATAATTGGTCACAAATATAGGGTTCTAGTTTTATAATTTCAATACATGTATACCTGTATACATGTATTGTGTGTATATGTATATACACACAAACACACACACATAGATAGATAGATAGTTAGATAGATAGATAATATATATAGCCTTCCTTATATCAATTTTACCCAATCCTTAATTGATATAATGTATAATATATTCTGGGATTAAGAACTAGAAGCCCCTTAAATCACTTCATTTTCAGTTATGTTTTTCTGGCCTATGTACTTCTCAATTTCTATAAATTTATAAATTTCTATTAGTATTTTGAGTGGTAATATATTGACTCTACAAGCTGTTTTGTGGATACTATCAGTGTTTGTATTCAAAGACAGCAAATGGTGGCTTTATTTTTGTAGTGCTTTACTTCTTTCATGGTGTTTATTATCTGCATTAGCTTTTGTTTGTAGATATCCAGGATTTTCCACATGCACAATCAAATTATCTATAATGGCAGCTTTCTCTCTTTCCTCCCAGCTCTGTGCTTTTAAAACGTTCCTTTTCTGGTTTAATTGCATTTGTCTTCCAACTCGCCTTTGTTTTGTTTTGGAGTGTGAAATACCAACCCCAGCACCTTCCATGGGTGCAGCAGGTGATACACTTTTGAGGTATGTTCTGAGACTGCAAATCCAGAATGTTAATGATAAATATAAATGCTCAGGGGAACATCTGAAATGTGTTCTGGTTCTCAGGCAGCAATCCATAAACCTCAATTTAGACTAGTTAAGAACAAAAGCCTTTCATTAGTTAATAATAGAAATGAGAAGGGGAGGCACCATATAAGTTCTGCAGACCTGAAACACTTAATAGGACAAAATATGAGTGTATGAATGCCAACTACTTAGATAAAAGGAACAAATTTTTTAACAGGCACATATTATTAAAATTAGTTTAAGAGAAAATAGAAGGTCACAATCCAAACCTTTGTTACAGTGAAATTTCTAAGCTAAATAACCTCACTGGTTAATTCTATACAACATTTAAGATATCAGTAACACAAATCATACACTTTAAACAAGCAAATGAAGGGAGAACATGTCCCATTTTGTTTTATTAATTCAGAGTTATCTTGATTTCAAACAATATATAAATTGTATATATAATGTATAAATATACATTAATAAGAAAAAATACAAAGTAATGGTTTTCATGAACATAAACAGTAGTCATTAGTAAAATATTCACAGAGTAAATTTAGGAGTCTTCAAAAGAATAACACATCACGACTTAGTGGTGCTCACTTAAGTCCTGATTAGAAATGTATGCATTGGAAATGAGCTTCTGCCATCCTATAGTTTGCGTCTATGGTGCCTGCTAGCTTCAGGAGGTTGATGCACCTCCCTAAGACTCCACCAATTCTTTATAAAACAATTCCATCATGTCAATAATATCACCACAGCAGAGAAGCATTTTTACTAATAAGAATTGTGCCCTCCTCTGTAATATGTTCTTAATGGTGTCTTCACTGTGTTTCCCCTAGGAAAGAAACAGAAGATGATGCCATAAACTGCATGATAATGTTTTCCACAAACACGGACGTAAAAATGCAATAATGGTTCCTTAAAATTATAAGGGAACTGAAAAATTCCTATTATCTAGTGATACTGTTGACACATTAGTGTTGTGCTGATGCTGTTGTCAATGAACCTACTGCACAACCATAAAAATAATAGCACTTATGGGTAGATGAGGCAGTCCAGCAGGTAGTTGACCTGCAAGTCTGACAACCTGATTTTGTTCTCGGATCCCACAATAGAAGGTAGAAGGAGAAAGTCAACTCCCAAAAGTAGTCTTCTGATATCCATGGGAGACCAACTTGCACTTGTCTACACACACACACACACACACACACACACACACACACACACACACACACAAATACATACACACACCACCACCAATAATAATAATAATTTTTAAAGTATAGAAATACACCTCCTCACAACACCTATATCCTGATGGTGATGATAATAGACAATAAGGTTATTGGTTTGTATATTTACTGTTTTGTGCTTCTTATTTTAGTTTACTCCTAGTTTATAAAAAATATTTGCTCAAAGTGCTATATACATCTCCTGTGTGCATCAAAAAGCAACATTCAGTGTTTCCCTATACTACTAAGGTTTGCGTAAGTGAATTCGATGATGTGCATGCAGTGATCAAGTCATCTGGTAAGGATGTGTTTCCAACATAGCCTGACACATGACTGGAAGCAAAACCTGTGAAATGGGGCATTCTGTTGGGTGAGCTGTATAGTGAGGTTCTGAATATGTGTCCAGGGATCTTTGTATCATGAAACAGTGGAGTAATCTAGCATCATTCAGGAAGTAAACTAGACACTGTGCTTTAGAGCAGTGACTCACATTTGCAGCAGTCCTGTCATGGTACATTTTATTTTATAATCAATGAATGATATATGTGTTCTATCCTACTATAAAGTGGAATTGCTTGTGTTCCTGTCTTAGAGTCACTTCTAAATTATTCCCATTATGCCACTTTTTCTCATGGTGTTCTGTTGTACTTTCTTGAGTGGAAGGAAATGTCATTATTTTATAGATAGTACTAGAACTATCTCAGCACTAGCATTGCAACTTTTTTATTAGGCTGTTCCAGAGGATACCCCAGTGACTATCTTTTCTACCATTATACTAGCTCCCGTTAACTGCTTCTTTTCAGTACTATTTTGGGAAATGATTAAGTCAAGAACATTTTGAGATGTTGAAAGGCCAAGTTTCTGAAAAAAGACCCCATCTGTTAACTACATTTCCAACTGTCACC
>PVIU01014246.1:0-52758 GCA_004026605.1 Ondatra zibethicus
TATCTGTACTCTGTCTCTTTAAAGACTTTACCCTTTTTTATTAAGGCATTAACATTATTTTATGACTCTCTATACTCTTTTTCTTTTTTCTCCTAAGCCTACGTATTTTATCTAACAGTATGACCCATTTAGAGGTCTTTTATGTCTGAATATGTCCTACTGTGAATCTGTAATTCTTCAATGTACAGGAACAGTTTTGCTTTGCGTTTTTAAAATGCTAAACTTTAAGAATCTAAGCTGCCACGATCCCAGGTCAAATACAGGTACTGCCTGCTTGCTCCGCCCAGTCCAACATGGCAGAGCCGCTTGTGCCTCTGAGCCGCAGCGCGCAAAACATCTGTGTATGGCTGCAGAAATCCACCATGCTCTCCCGCCTGACTAAGCCTGATCCCGCCATCTGCCCAGGCAGGAAGAGCTGAGCCACGGCATGGTCTCAGCTACTTTCTTTCCAATCCCAAGCGGGCACACAAACATCCGGGCCCACAAATACTCCATAGCAGGAGTTTGCACCGGCGGCAGGGCCCAGGAAGCCGCGTTTTAAAATCACGCACCTTTTTTGTGCTATTTTCTATTGCCAAGTCAGGAAATCTCTCTGCAGCACGCAAACAGCAAAAAGCAGTGTTAAACTCTCTCTCTTTTTTAAGACATCTCAGGTTTTTAAGTGGATTCAGTCCACGTTGAGGCGCCAATCTGTTGTAATGAGGGGCTCGGTCTGCGTTCCCGGCGCCGGGCCCCTTGTTGCCTGCTTTTCCAGCACAAGATGGACACGGGTTAGATTCATGCCGGTAAGCCACCACTCAAGTGGCGATACACATTAATGGAGATGGGCTAAAATAATATGTGAGAGTTAGCCAATAAGGGGCTGGAGATAATGGGCCAGGCAGTATTTAAATGAATACAGTTTCCGTGTAATTATTTCGGTACACACCAGGAGCCGGATGGCACAAGGGGCCCTGAGCTGGGAACGCAGTCCGAGCCCCTCATTACAACAAGATGGGGGGGCACATTGGGTCCAATGACTCCTGAGTCCTGCCTTATTCCTCTTCTCCAAACTAAGACCTCTGCTTCCTAAGGCTGCCCTGCCTCCCCTCTTTCTTCTAACCTTTGATAGAGATATCAGGGTCCATCAGCAGACCTATGTGCTCATCTTAGAACAGGACATCAAAAGCATCGTTCCTGTCTGCAGAGCCCGGCACTGCTCTGCCAGTGACTATTCTGTGTGTTTCTGTCTCTCTGTTTCTCACTCTTTTTCCGTCTCTGAGAGAGATGGTCTCATACAACCCAGGCTGGCCTTGAACTCTGACCCTCCTGCTTCTGTCTTGCCTGTGCTAGGATCACAGGTGTTCGGCACCATGCCCCAGTTTTCTTGAAGTATAGCTCAAACCCAGGCCGTCATGCTTGCTAGGCGAGCATTTTTACCAGTTGTATCCTATCAGTGTGTTATTTTAACACTTCCCCCACAAGCCCCTCGGGTCAGTCACTGTGTGCCGGGTTCTGTGTGGAGAGAGACCGAGGCATGGAGGGGGGGACTGTGGCTCACGAGGGCCACTGTCGGGGAGCCTGGGACAGAAGGTGAGCAGTTCCCAGGGGTGCTATGGAGACCGCATCCCTTACCTGTCACCCTCCCTCCCAGGTCCAGGCCATCAATGTGTCCAGCCGCTTTGAGGAGGAGATCAAAGCCGAGCAAGAGGAAAGGAAGAAGCAGGCTGAGGAGGTGAAACAGCGGAAAGCGGCCTTCAAGGAACTGCAGTCCACCTTCAAGTAGCCAGGGCCGAGGCGAAGACCCAGCCCTGCCCAGTGTGCAGTCTGGGGGCACGGATGGGTACAGGAGACCTGTGGGAGACAGGCCTGAGTCCTGGTCTGTGTGTGCCAGGACCACTACTAAAATCTAAACTGTATGTGAACGGATCTCATTGAGGAGTCTCCCCGGTGATTGGGCCAGTCCCTGCTCCCACCCGCTGTCCCTGAGGCTGTGACACCAGACACCAGCATCCTCTGTCTGGCCACCCTGCTGCCTGCTCTAGTCCAGTTCCAGCCCATTCACCATGCCCCTGCCTTGTCCACCCACCTACCCTGGGCCCGATGGCCCCTTCCTAATTAAGGACCAGCAGAGAGAGTGAGTCCTCTCCCCAGCACTCTTCCTTTCCGATCAGGGCCTTCTCTGCTGGGCATGGAAGGACTCCTGTTTTGGTGAAACGATCCAGGTCCTAGCACTCTAGGCTGATATGAATGGGACTAGAAGTGGAGGGACTCCTATTTTGATGAAGAGACCCAGGCCCTAACACTCTAGGCTAATAATAAATGGGGCCCAGGCAGGGTGAAGGCCACTGAATCTACCTCACAGGCTGCACTCTGCTAGGCATGTCATGGGGACATGAGTGACAGGGCTCTGTGGGGAGGGGCAGCTATGTCAGTTTCTGACACCGTACCCTGAGAACAAGCTGAGGGTCCCAAGGGGCTAGGGTGGGGTGCCAAGGGATTGGCCTTCCTAGGGACCTCAGCACTCTGCCTTGGAGTGCCTGACGAGTTTGTGTGCTGGCAGTAGAGCACAGGGCTGGTACCCCTTTCACACGAATCCTTCCCTGCGTTTGTCACCAGTGACAACGCCTGCCTGTCATGCCCACCCCTACAACGCATGGGGGTTCCCCAAGCCCACCCATCGCCAGACAGGCCATAGTGAAGCGCGTGCCGTTCCTCTGTAGCTCCCATGTGCTTGTTCACGTGTGTGTGTGTGTGGTGTGTGTGTGTCTGTTGCCGTGTTGGTGAAACTGTGACGTCACCCAGTCTAAGTGAGCGGCCGTAGCAGCCACCGTTGTGCAGCGTTCAGTGTGCCACCCTCCGCTTTTGGAAGTCGATGACTCTTTATTTTACCACAGCTCCAGGAGTCCTCAGTTCCCCCTGTGGGACTCGCAAAGGTTTTGTTTTTTCGGCCTTAGAACCCATGAGAATCAGAGGGACCCAGCCCGGCCCAGCCCAGCAGCTGTGGCCAGGCTTGTGTTTGCCTTAGTGGATATGTTTATACAGATGGATATAAATTCCCTTTCCTTTTGGCTTTTTGCATTTTATTTTATTTTTTTTGCCCTCCCTCTCACCACCTCTCTCCCCAGCCCCCTCGCCAAAAGAAAACAGCTACTTCTTCATTCAGTGGTACGATTATTTTTTTTAACTAAAATGAGATAAAAGTCTATATTCTTATGTGTGTGTGGTTTTTGATGGCTAACTGAAGAGGGCAGGGGATGGGACTGGATTTGGGCAGTCATGTCAGGAGCCTGGGGAGGACAATCCTGATTGTGAGGTTGGGCCCTTAGCGCCTTTGAAACACTACCAGTCCAAGCACAGGGTATATTAAACTCATTTCATCCTGAAAGAAGCTCACTGAAGGGCACTGTCTTTTAAACCCCTTTTAAAGATAAGAATGGGGGGGGCTGAAGAGATGGCTCAGAGGTTAAGAGCACTAGCTGCTCTTCCAGAGGACCCAAGTTCAATTCCCAGCAACTACATGGTGGCTCACAACCATCTCTAGTGAGATCTAATCCCCTCTACTGCCTTAAAGGCATATATGCAGATAAAGTGCCCATATACATAAAATAAATCTTTAAAAAATATCTAAAGAATAGGGAGGCCTGAAAGGTGGCCAGGCATGCAGACCAATTGGAGCTAGCCCATGGCCCGTGCATGCCACCTGACCTCAAATAATGGCCAGGACCAGATGTGGTGCATGCCTTTCAACCCAGCATTCTTGAGCCTGAGTTGGCCTGGGCTGCACTGCAAGACCCTATCTAAAGAAACTAACAAAATGCTACAGAGAGAGGTTCAGAATCAGTGATATCCACCATGCTCAGTGTCCCTGGAATGAGGGAGTGGCTGCAGTGGTGGCACCAGCAGCTGTCCGTGCGGCGCCCATGGCATCCAGGTCCCCATTGCCAAACATGTAGGTAGACTGGTCCTTCCAGACTTGAGGTCAGACAGCCTAAGCAGAGTGGGGGGAAGTTTCTGATTTGTCTGCGTTCTTCTGCCCCCACGTGGCTGTGAGTGGAACTGCAGCGTCAGGTGGCCCATTGCCCCTTTCTCAGTCGTGACTGACTTCATAGAATAGCAAAAATGACCAGGTATTAACATAACCGCTCACAGCCTCCTGGATGGAAAAACAGTTGTCAGTTCTTCCCTTGAAGAAGAAAGCCTTTCCAGAATTGTTCAACAATTCAGGGTTTCCTGGTACTTATCTGTGAGTTCTTGCCCTGTATATCCTCTATACCCCTTGTACTAGAAGTACTATACTAGGTTGTACTAGGTTCTCAACCTTCCTAACGCTGCATGTATGAACTAATTCTGCTACTGTTAAGAGTCATGTAAATATATGATATGCAGGGTATCTGATTTGCGACCCCTGCAAAAGGGTTATTTGACCCCCCAGAGGGGTTGCAACCCCATAGGTTGAGACCAATGTGCTAGCGGGACAGATACGAGTTGGGGAAGGAGACGGAAAGGGACCAGCTGCCATTCAAACTGCAACTGGGCTAGTGATGAATGTGGGCTCTGAGTCCTCAGAATCCAATCCCAGGCTGACATCAGGTGCCAGAGTGTCAGCTGTTGGGGACCGCAGCCTTAGCCTGCCAAGACCCCCACCCACGGCAGACCCTACAGAGAAAGCCCGCTGAGAAATGAGGAGGCCTCAAGTGACCCAGTTCCCATGAGGGACTGTTCCAGAAACCATCCCTACGGCACCGGCCTATCATGGCAGCACTGGGGAGGTAGAGGCAGGAGGATCAGGGGTATAAACCAGCCTGGGATCCATGGCCCCACGTGGTGGAAGGAGAGAACCAACTCCACCAAGTGGTCCTCTGGCCTTCACATGTACACCATGGCATGTATGTGTATGCACATGTAAATAAATAAATGTAATTTTAAAGATTTTTTTTTTAAATCCAAACAAATGAAAAACTTTCCAAGGTCCAATCTTCTCACTACCTCTTTGCCAGGTCCCGGCCACCCAAATTTCCATTGCTTTCCCAGAGCCTCCACTGAATTTGGGTTTTGTTTTGTTTTGAAGACACGGAGTCTCAACATGTAGCCCTGGATGGCCTGGAAATCTCTGCGTAGACCAGGCTGGCCTCAAACTCTGAGCTCTGTCTGCCTCAGTCTCCCGAGTACTGGGGTTAAAAGTGTGCACCGCCACACCCAACCCCACATTGAACTTACCACTCTACCTCGCTGATCTGAAACTCTTCCGTGAACCCCAGACTCTCTCTGAGGCCACAGTTCTGCCCTGTGGTATTGGAGGAAAAACCTCACCAGCCCTTCAGCCTCCCCCACTTAATGAACCTCCACCCAGTCTTGTCGAAGGAGGCAGAGAATCCAGGCCCTGTCACTAACACCTGTCCCTTTCCCGGGCTCTCACTCCTCCCTCACAGCCCCCAGCGCAGTCACATATCTTTCGTGGTTACTTTTCCATTACAGCCTCTGACCCTGAGATCCTAGGTCCTGAGAGCCAACTGTGGGTGCTGGGAATCAGGGATATGGGGGGAAACAGTGGAGGGACCTGATACCTTCAGCACCTCCAGTTCTCCAGCTCATTCCGAACATGGGATGAGCAGAGCATCCCATCCACCAAGCTCCCACCTAGGATGGAGCTCACCTCCTGCCGTCTTCCCCAGGGAACACATCACCCTGGCTGACAGGGAGCTGCCTCCGGCACACGGGGCATACACAGAGCAAGTGCTCAATGAATCTTGGGGTCCACATGTATAGCATGCCAAATAAAACACAAACACACATCTGTAAACAGACAAGTCATGCCCTATCCCATAGCCACAGGAAATCCACCAGCCCCCTATGATAGCAATGTCAGCCCACTCAGTACCACAGTGTGGGCCAAGGCTAAGGGAGTCCTCCCTCTAGCCACTCCCTGCAGCAGAGCCAGAGACCAGAGGGCCAAAGTAACAACTGCCCACCCCACCAGCTGCTCTTGAGAAAGGGCTGCTCACAGGCACACTGAAGATACCCAAGGGCAGCGCCAAAGCCCTTGAGAGGCCCAAGAGAATGCTTCTGATTTCTTTAAAATCAGCAGGAAGGGCTGGAGAGATGGCTCAGTGGTTAAGAGCACTGGCTGCTCTTCCAGAGGTCCTAAGTTCAATTCCCAGCAACCACATGATGGCTCATACCTATCTGTGATGAGCTCTGCTGCCCTCTTCTGGTCTGCAGGCATACACGCAGGCAGAACACCGTATACATGACAAATAAGTAAATTTTTAAAAAATCAGGAAACAGAGATGGCTCAGTGGCTAAGGGCATTTGCTGCTTTCACAGAGGACCCAAGTTTGGTCCCCAGCACCCACACAGCAGCTCACACCGTCTGCAACTCCAGCTCCAGGAGGTCTGATGTCCTCTTCTGGCCTCCTCTGGCACCAGGCACACATGTGATGCACAGCTATACATGCAGGCAAACATTCACCCACATAAAATCATCTTTACATTTAAAATAATAATAATAGCGATAATAATAAATCTGCAGAAAAATATACAAATTGAGTCACAGTCATCTACAAAGGCAGACAGCCTGGAGTTTAGACTAGTATTCTGATGGCAGATAGAGGCCCTGTGGATTTATTCCACCTTGGAAACCCCATACTTCTAGCCAACCACATCTCCTGCCCAAATTAAACAGTAATTACCAAGGTCAGGAAAAGGCCTTGTCAGAACAGGTTTGTCCCCAGGCTGAGGTCAGCCTTGACTCCTATGCCCTCACCCCCCCTCCCCACTTAGGCCTATAAATGCCCAGCCTGCCTCCACGCCAGCCAGTCCTGAGCGCCTGATCATGCTGGGAATTACAGTCCTCGCGGCCATCATAGCCTGCGGTAAGCTTGGGAGTGGGGACAAGCTGCATCCTGTGGACTGTAAGATCAAGCTGGCCTTGGGGTGTCCTCTGCTCCCCAAAAAAGGCACTTTGGGGTCCTGTGTGGGTTCAGCTACTGAGCAGCTGTGTGACAGTTAAACCACTTCCAAACTAGTAGGTGCTGGAGAAGGGACGAACACCCTCTAGGGAGTGAGGCTTAGACCGGAGGCCTGAGCAAGGCCCGCGGAGGTGCGTCACTCTGCGTCCACTCCAGGGGGCCACTGGGCCTGCCTCTCCCACCTGTGTCTCCCTCTTAGGGTTCCTTTGCTCTCGCACTTTGGTGGCATTCTCCCAGATTACAAACTGAGGGGTTCAGTAGGCTTTGGTTTGGTTTTGGCAAGTGAGAGACCTTCCTCAGGCATCAAGCTGAGCTCTCTAGATGCAGGGGCAAACTGGACCATATACAACTATCAGGTTTGTCCATATCTCCATTCAACAGTGGGGACACAGAGATCCAGTGATGCCCAGGCTCACATGCTGGCTACCAGCCAGAATGCCAGCCCCATCTCCTCACCTCAGAGCAAGCACACACTGACTTCCTAGACATAACAGTGTGGGACTCTGTGTAGCCCGCACTGAACGCTCCCCCATAAGCACGCTGCACACAAAAGGCATGTTTAGTCCCTCATGAGTGCTAGTCACCTGCCTGCTCCTTTCACTATAGGAAGCATCCCTCCTCCTTCTGAGTGGCTTTTTTTTTTTTTTTTTTTTTTTTGGTTTTTCGAGACAGGGTTTCTCTGTGGCTTTGGAGCCTGTCCTGGAACTAGCGCTTGTAGACCAGGCTGGCCTCGAACTCACAGAGATCCGCCTGTCTCTGCCTCCCGAGTGGCAGAGATTAAAGGCGTATGCCACCACCGCCCAGCTTGTGTGGCTTTTTAAATGTCATGTGGCTTAATTCTCAGGAGACACTCAGATTAGTGTTATTCTACACACACACACACACACACACACACACACACACACACACGGGGTGGGGGGCACTGAGGCCCAGACAGCTAGGAAGACCCTTCTGACTCACTGAGCCACCACACCTGAGCCTCCCACCTGCCCCTGGGGGGCGGGGATGACAGTCTGCTCACCTTCACACCCCTCTCTCCCCAGCCTCCAGCTGCGGGGATCCCACCTTCCCACCCAACCTGTCAACCAGGGTGGTAGGAGGAGAGGATGCTGTCCCCCACAGCTGGCCATGGCAGGTAAGCACTTCCTGAGGCAGCCGCAGAGGTTGGAGGAACAAGGCTGGGGATCCCTGGAGGGCTGACATGTGGCCCTTTTGCAGATCTCTCTGCAGTACCTCAAGGACGGCATATGGAGGCACACCTGCGGGGGCACTCTGATCACCGACAGACACGTCCTCACCGCTGCCCACTGCATCAGGTGAGCGGAGACCATCCGGAGGCCCAAGTATCTAAGGCTCCAGGCACTGGGCTGTTAGCTGCTTTCCTCTACTAACCTAGCTGCTCATTGATTTGGTTGAAAACATTTCCTGTGCACCTACTATGTGCCAAGAAACAGCAAAGGCAACAAAAGCCAGCCTCCAGGCCTATTTTGTCCGCATGTTCTATTCCACTGTTCTAGCAGAAAGTAGAGCAATAGATGAACAAGAAAATATATAACTTATCAAACAAAAAGGAGGCTGGAAGAGGGGAAGGGTACAGGTGGTTTGGGCTCAATTTAAAAGAAGATAACCCAGAACTGGGAGGGAGGGTAAGAGGAAGGGAGGGAGGGAGGGAGTTAAATAGCAAAATAAGGGAACTGGGGATGTAGGTTAGTTGGTGGAGCTCTTTCTTAGCATATACAAAACTGTGAGCTGACTCCCCAGGTGTGATGGGACCTGTAATCCCATCAGTTGAGAGGCAGAGGAAGGAGTCGAAGTTAAAGGCTGTTCTGGGCTGGGATATCCTTGTATTTGAGGCCAGCCTGGGCTAAAACGAAGAAAGGGGGTGGAGAGTGAGGGAAAGAGGGAAGGAGGAAAGGAGAGAGGAAAAAAGAAAGAAAAAGGAGAAGGAAAGAAAGAGAGATGGGTCTGGGAGAAGGTCTCTCTGAAAGAGCAAAGACACAAAAGGAGGGAAGAAGGAAGGCCATGGCTGATCTGTAGAGTCCAGGAACAACCTGCCTGAAGGAGGCACCTCTCTGATGCTTGGGAAACACTGGGGCAGCCTCCTGCTGGGAGCCGAGTGTGAGGACGGGGTGGGGGTGTGAGGGTGTGTTTGCATGGACTCTGGCTTGATTGGAGAGAGGCAGAGTTGTGGGAAGGGCTACGGATGCAGTTACGTCAGGGAAAGCCAGATGTGGTGGCGCTGGCCTGCCATCCTAGGGCAGGAGAGTCTTGTCGTAGGGAGGGCAGAGTCAAGCAGGAGTCGCTCAGGTGGCTACTGCCATGTGGAAGTCAGAGGAAATGGCTACTTGGCTTCTCCTAGCCTGCCAGTCTAGGGCGGCAAGGCCATACCTGCCCCAAGTCCCTGGCTCTAAGCCATAGATCCTTTCTCTCCTCTTACACGGTCGATGGGAACAGACACTAACTCCTCCCTTTCCCACAAAGCCCTGCTGTAGCGAGAGGACCAGGCCACCAATGGTCTCAGTTTCTGGTTGGCCCTGCCAAAAGCCACTTGACGTCTCTTTTCCCCCTTCTAGCGAAACTTTAACCTATCGCGTGGGCCTGGGGAAGTACAATCTGACGGTGGAAGATGAGGAAGGCTCCCTGTACGCAGAGGTGGACACCATCTATGTCCATGAGAAGTGGAATTCCCTCTTTGTGAGGTGGGTGCCAGCCCTGGGCAGCTGGAGCCACAGAGTCTAACCCCTGCACTTGGCATGCCCAAACCACAGGGTCACAAGATGGCACCCATTCAGTCCTTCACCGGGATCAAAGATTAGGATTAAGTACATAAGGGAGCTCTATCTCCAAGACCCCCACCAAACTCGTCTAGAATTCACCCAGACAGAGGCTGAGCCAAGTGTCACCCAGAGTGAGTGCTCGGCACATGCGCAGACTGCAACAGACGTGTGAGGTGCCACCCTTCATCTAGGCCTCACAACAGACAAGGGACTAAAGCTCCGAGAGGTTATGGTGATACAAGCCTTTAACCCCAGTTCTGAGGAGGCAGAGGCAGACAGAGGCAGGTGGGTCTCCATGAGTTCAAGGTCAGCAGTTTGGTCTGTTTAACGAGTTCCAGGACAGCCAGGGCTACATGGAGAGAACCTGTCTCGAAAAAACAAACAAACAAACAAGCAAAAAACAGTGAGGCCACCAGTGGTGGCATAAATCCTTAATCCCAGCACTCAGGAGGCAGAGACAGGTGGATCTCTGAGTTCAAGGTCAGCCTGGTCTACAGAGAGAGTTCAAAGATGATAGCCAGGACTATCTAGAGAAGCCCTGTCTCAAAAAGCCAAAAGAAAAAGAAAAGAAATATGTCCCAAATCATATAGTCCAGTGCATGTCTGCCTGGGTCACCAACTTTCCTGCAGCAACAGAGACTATTTAAATGAACCTGCACATGCCTCTGCAATTGCTTGCTACAGCCCACTTTCCACTCTGTTACGCTGTCATGAACTGGCACATGAGGAAGATGCCACATCCCAGGGGACAGGTGTGCCCATTAGAAGGGTCCGCTGGGCAGGTGGCTGCATCGCTAAGAGCACTTGCTGTGTGTCTCAGTCCAGATTTCTGTTGCTGCGATAAATACCATGACGAAAAAGCATCCTGGGAAAGAAAGGGCTTGCTTTATACTTCCAGGTAACCGTGCACCACTGAAGGAAGTTGGAGCAAGAACTCAAGCAGAGCAGGAGTCAAGACAGGGTTTCTCTCTGTAGCCCTGGCTGTCCTGGAACTTGCTCTGTAGACCAGGCTGGCCTCGAACTCCAAGATCTGCCTACCTCTGCCTCCCGAGAGCTGGAATTAAAGGCATGCGCCACCACGTGCCCAGCTTTCAGCAACATCTACAGTGAGCTGGGCCCTCTCTCATCAGATGAATCAAGAAATGCCCTACAGACTTGCCTGCCTACAGGCCAATCCTATGAAAAATGCTTTTCTTGCCAGGCAGTAGTGGCTCACGCCTTTAATCACAGCACTTGGGAAGCAGAGGCAGGTGGATCTCTGTGAGTTCGAGGCCAGCCTAGTCTACAAGAGCTAGTTCCAGGACAGGCTCCAAAGCTACAGACAAACCCTGTCTTGAAAAACAAAAAAAAAAAAATTGCTTTTCTCAATCAAGATCCCTTCTTCCCAGGTGACCCTAGCTTGTGTCAAAATGACATAAAATTAGACAGCACACTGTGCAAGCCTGAGAACCTGAGTTCAGATCCCCGGCACCCACAGGAGAAGCTGTGTGTGGCTGGGAGAACCTCTAACCCCAGTGCTGTGGGAGGTGGAGTCATGGGGATCTCCAGGGGCAGCTGGCTGTCCCCCAGGGAATAATAAGGTGGAGAGTGAGAGAGCAGGACACCTGACATCCATGCACGCATGCATACATGCACACGCACACACACATGCACACACGCATACGTGCACACACACACACACACACACACACACACACAGTCATTCGTCCTCCAGAGTGTCCACCGGCTAATAAGCCACTAGGAGGTCTTTATGGGGGAATCTCTGGCCGCCAAGGCTTGACACCCAGCACCACCTTCTACACACTTGCCAAACTTCTGTTCTGCGTTCCAGGAACGACATTGCCATCATCAAGCTGGCTAAGCCCGTGGAACTGAGTGACACCATCAAGGTGGCCTGCATCCCAGAGGAGGGTGCCGTGCTGCCTCAGGACTACCCCTGCTATGTCACTGGCTGGGGTCGCCTCTGGAGTGAGTACAGCCCGGCCCGGGACATCCCTGAGGCTTCCTGGAGGAGGTGCCACTCAAGATCAGCCTGTCTCCCACGTTCTCCCCCCTACCTGATAGTTTCATAGATTTTAAACCTTTGTTATAATGACAGTTAATATTAATTACTCAGCCTAGATCATGTGACAAGCATGTCACAAGTGAATGTGTTGGGAGATACGAGGATTCAATAGGCTAGAACTCATCAAGCATTTAAAAGAGAAATTGGCTCATTGCCCCAGCCACATAAGTAAACTAAAAACAAAAGGCAGGCCTGGTCATGCAGGCCTGTGATCCAGAACTTAGAAGGTAGAGGCTGGAGGATCAGGAGTTCAGGGTCACTACATACGGAGTTTGAGGCTATCCTAGGCTACATGAGAACCTGTATCAAAATAAGAAATAAACTAACCAACTAATTAAAACCATCCTCTTAGGGGTAGGAGGCTAGTTCTCACGGCAAGCCAATGTCCAAGCAGATGTCAGCTGAACTAGATGGTTAAATGGAAATTAAAGCTATGCACAGCTTAGAGAAAGCACAGGCTAGCTCTTAAGGACATCATGGGCAAGGAGAACTTTCAGATATATGCAGCTAAGATGGAGTCCTGGAAGGAAATGTCAAAACTGGGCAACTCAGGCAGACCCTGTCTCAGTACAGAGTGAATTCGAGACCAGCCCCGGCAACTCAGGGAGACCCTGTCTCAAAACTAAAAGTTTAAAGAAGGCTGGATATACAGCTCAGTAGTAGACTGCTTACCTAGCAAACTCATAGCCCTGGGCTTGATCCCTAGCACAGCAAAACAGAAAGGGAGTAAAAGTCAGACTCCAAACTAAAGACACATGGTCTCCAAGGGACTGCGACCCAAAGATTTGTGCCATCCTGGTGAAGGGCACACTCGCGGTTCCCACAGCATCAAATGCATCCATGCATCAAATGTTGTAATTTTAAAAAAAGCAGCAACAGAGAGAAAAACACCATGCAACAGAGCTCACGTGGAAGGTTTTTTGTTTGTTTGTTTGTTTGTTTGTTTGTTTGTTTTTAACGGAAAGGGAACATATAAAGGGGGACGGAGAGCAGGGAGACTTGTCTCTGGAGACAGGAGCAGCAGAAGAGAAGAGAGAAATGGGCAAGGGGGAAGAGGCAAAAAGGCAGGCAGAGAAGCAGAGAGAGAGAGAGAGAAAGGAACAGAGAGAGAGAGATGGGAGGTGGGCAGGGCCTTTTAAAACAGGTACGTAGTGGATGTGTATAGGAGGTGCCCTTAGTGGCTGCAGCTGAGAACGTAGCCTGTCAGGACCCCAAGGGCAGGCCAGTACGGAAGCCTGAATGCTAACACCAAAACCTGCCTTTGCCAAGTCCCAGTCTCCTGCTGGCTGGAGGCCAGAGCTATGCCTGGGCTGAGGGCACAGGCTGACTCCCTGGCACGACTGCTCTCTCCCCAGCCGATGGTCCCATCGCTGATGTGCTCCAGCAGGGCCTGCAGCCCATCGTGAGTCACTCCAAGTGCTCCAGGCTGGACTGGTGGTTCCTCATGGTCAGCAAGTCAATGGTGTGCGCTGGGGGTGACGGCGTCATCTCAGCCTGTAACGTGAGTGTCTTGGCACCATACTAGGGGGCGGCCGGGAGGTGGGCAGAGCAGGGTAGGAGGGAGCAAATCAAATCCCTCCCTCCAGAAAGCCAAGCCCCGAGGGACCCTGCAGGCCTAGGGGAAAGCTGCCACTCCAGCCCACTCCTCGCTGCTCACCCCCAGTGCATGGGAACAGGCAGGGGGCTGGACGTGAGCAGCTCAACTTCAAGCCCCAACGGAGCCGGCAATTTGGTGGTCTGCCGAAGTGTTCTATAAAGTGGGGGGGGGACAGGGGAGAGGTGGCTCAAAGGGTAGAGGTGACCTGAGTTTGATCCCCAGAACCCACGTGGTAGAAGGAGAGGACTGACTGCCACAGCTGTCCTCTGATCTCCACACTGCCCTGTGACATGTATGCATGCACACGACATAAATGAAAACGAGAAAGAAAACGGGGCCAGAGCTAGGGAGGTGATTCAGTTGGTAGCAGTTGCCTTGCAAGCACAAAGACCTGAGTTCGATCCCCAGAACTCACGTTGTAAAAATGCCAAGTGTGGTGGTGCAGCTGAATCCCAGGGCCAGAGAGGTGGAGATAAGAGAACTCTTGGGTCTCACTGGACAATGAATCTAGCCCAGCTGGCCAGCTCCAGGCCGAAGAGAAGAAGTACAGCTGAGGATGGCATGCAAGGGCATCTTCTGGCTCCACACACATACACATATGTCTGCATGCACAGTGACATGCATACCTGCATCCTCACACACACATATACATACATGCACACATGCATGCACACATCAAAAAAAAAAAAAAAGAGGCCGTAGAAACCACTTCACAGAGCTGCCAAGAGACTAAATGGGTCTATAGCAGCATGAAGTAGCTTCCTTCAGGTTTCACACATGCTCCTGAAGGCTCCGAGGTGCCAGTCCAGGGAGACAGGGTCTCAGAGTATGACCAGAACCACAAAACATCCAGGACAATGGGGGACTGTCCATTCTGAAACAGATAATCCTCTCCCCACACCAGCCTCCCTACTTTCCCGGGCCTCTTCAGGGTCCCCAGCCTCCTTGACTCTCTGGCAAGTTCACAGAAGCTTACACACAGTGACCTGAACAATTAGGGAAACTGAGGCAGAGTTGGTTGGCATCATCCCAGACCACAGCAAACCAAGAGCTAGCTGACACCTCAGAGCCTCACAGAATGAGGTCCAGGCAGTCCCTACGCTTTCTCTGTCGCTATCCCTCTAGCTAGACTGAGGCCTAAATAACAGGTAGAGAGGTCAAGGGCCCAGCTCAAATCCCCCAGCAGCCAAAGGCAACCCTGGGGGAGAACTGGAGCAGAGGCCTGCTATTCTGATGCAGGGAGACTCGGGTGGCCCACTGAACTGCCAAGCAGAAGATGGCTCCTGGCAGGTGCATGGCATCGTGAGCTTTGGCTCCCCTCAAGGCTGCAACGTACTCAAGAAGCCAGTGGTCTTCACCCGTGTGTCTGCCTACACTGACTGGATCAATAAGGTAGGTGTCCCCTGCGTCCCTCCCTGTGCCCCTGAGCCCACTTCCTCATGTAGACTCTCCTTCACTGGCCCACATTCAAGTTCCATTCTTCCACTCACTGAGAAACCCTAGCTGAATCATTCTTGGAGTAGGCCTTGAGTCAGGAATGGGAATGGGGGGGTCACAGAGGGGGCATGCGGGTGGCCACATAAAGGCTTGAGGGTGTAGGGACAGAGGCATCCTGGGCAGGGCTCCCAATGAGTATAGGATATGTTCTAAGCCCACGTGGACTATGTTCTGAAAAGCTGGGAGACCCAGAGCCTTTGAGGAGAGATCAGGCCTGGCCATGTTCCTGCTGGGAACCTACTACCCTGAAGCACCTTGTTCTGCCCCAGAAGGTAGTGAGTCCCAGAGTCACTCATAAAGGCTTCTGTTCCACCAGAAAATACAACTGTGAAGAGATGGTTCCAGAAGCCTTGCGGCCCATCTCCCAGCAGCAATAAAGCTCCTTCCATGAACGCCTGGCTGCATTCGTTAATGCCTTCCAGGGGTTCCCGGGTCTCTGAACACTGGAAACATACACCCTAGACCAAGCCATAGAGACATTAAAGGCAGGTGTCACTTGTCAGCAGCAGGCAAGCAGGTAGCTTGAGGGGTCAGGTGGAGGCTGAGGGCTCCTCAAGGCCAGGTCACAGGAAGATGCATGGATCTCAGAGACAACCACCAATTCCTAGGGATGAGCACCCAGCAGATTCCTCCCGCCCAGCACAGTCTCAACAGCAGCTGTTGGCCAGAGGTGTCTGATTGAAGAAGGGTTTAATGAATCCTGAACCAGAGTGGCACAGGAGGAGGAGACCCTAGACCCACCCACGGGCTTGAGGAAAGCAGTGGTTTCCACCCAGTCTAGGAAAAGCCTTCACTGAATAAGATGGGGAGGGAAACTGAGGCCCAGAGAGAGAAAGTGCTGGACTGGGTCTCAGGCGCAGTGAGCCAAGCAAGAGCCACAGTGGACTAGGGACAGGAGTGCTCTCAGGAGGCAGGTGAGACTCCAGACCTGATAGCCAGGGTCTGGTGAGAGATATCCCTGCCCCTTCGTCCCCTGACCAGAGGGTCCCCTGGCCTAGGACGTGCCTGAAAGTGTGCCATTTGTCTTAGGGTTCCTATTTCTGTAATGAAACACCATGGCAAGAAGCGAGCTGGGGAAGGAAGGATGTGTTTGGCTTACACTTCCACATCACTGTTCATCACCAAAGGAAGGCAGGACAGGAACTCGGGCAGGGCAGGGACCTGAGGGCAGGAGCTGATGCAGAGGCCATGGAGGGGTGCTGCTTACTGGCTAGCTTCCCATGGCTTGCTCTCAGCCTGTTTTCTTATAGAGCCCAGGACCAACAACCTAGGGGTGGCCCCACTCATAATGGGCTGGGCCCTCCCCATCAATCACTAATTAAGAAAATGCCCCACAGCCCGATCTTAGGGAGACATTTTCTAAGTTGAGGCTCCCTCCTCTCTGGTGACTCTAACTTGTGTCAAGTTGACACAAAACTAGCCAGCACAACTGACCCCTTGCCAACCTGACACACAAACACATCACTGTTAAGCCACAACCTTTCCTTCCTTTCTTGTTCATCCCCAAGAGGATACATTAATAAGAATAATACAATGTAAAATATTCCAAGTATTAAAAACCCCAATCTTTACAAATTCAAACACTTTAAAATTCAGTCTACCTAATTTCCAAAGTCTCCTTTAAAAACCTAGAATCTTGCTGGGCGGTGGTGGTGCACGCCTTTAATCCCAGCACTCAGGAGGCAGAGGCAGGTGGATCTCTGTGAGTTTGAGGACAGACTGGTCTACAGAGCAAGTTCCAGGACAGGCTCCAAAGCTACACAGAGACACCCTGTCTCAAAAAACCAAAACAAACAAACAAATTTAGAATCTCTTTAAAACTCAACTATGGGCTCCTATAAAATCAAAAATAAATTTGATGTCAACTAAATACATTCTTACTCCAAGAGGGAAGAACCAGGACACAGTCAAAATCAAATACAATCAAATCAAAGCAAAACCAAACTCCAACTATACATAACTCAGTATCCAGTGTCTGGGATCCACTCACCATTCTCCAGACTCCTCCAAAGGGCTTGCATCCTGTCTCTGGCTCTGCCCCCCCGCAGCGCACACAGCTTGTCTTCTAGGCTCCGGCTGGCTCCACTTCACTGCTGCTTCTGTCCTTGGTGGTCACCCCATGGTACAGGCATCTTCAAAACGCTGCAGTCTCTGCTGCAACTGGGCTGCACTTTCACCAGTTGCCTCCCCTGGGCTCTCTTCATGGTGCCCAGTCTCACCTTCTCTGCCTGACCCCTTCAACCCTGGGCCTTCACCTGCCACTGAGACCGCATCTTCTCCAGTGGCCTCTCCTGGGCTCTCTTCAGGGACTCTAACCCTGCCACATAGTACCAAGCCTTAGCTGCTCTCCATGGCCCCTTCACACCTTCAAAACCAGCACCATGGAGTGACTCCTACCCTAAAAGTCTGGCTGCCAATGAGAGGTTCAACCTCGGCCATGTCTGGAATACATGTGTGCTGACTCTCAGGAAACATGTTCCTGAGATTTCACCTCAACAATGCTGGCCTCTTCTTAATCACCGTTAATTTCTCGGCTCCAGCCGACCAGCATCGAACGTCCCAGCACAGCAAAGATTTCACGTCAGTAGCTCTGTATCTTGTTAATCACAGCTGGTTCTTCAGCCTCAGCTAACCAGAACCACGAAATCTCCCCACCCCACCCCCATTTTGGTTTTTCAAGACAGGGTTTCTCTGTGTAGCCCTGGCTATCCTGAAACTCGCTCTGTAGATCAGGCTGGCCTCGAACTCAGAGATCCAACTACCTCTGGACCCACAGAATCTTAATTCAAAAATAACAAATGGCCCTGATTGAGTCTTTAAATTCCTCTCTGCAACTTCACGAGCCAGACCTCCATCGTTTCCGCTGCTCTCGTTCTCATCTTCCCAGCTCCCATAGAACGGCCCACCGCAATCTCAACACTCAGTGACTTCTCTAGCCCAGCTTCTACTCCTTCCACCATCCTCTGCAAAAGCCGTGACCCCTTTGGGGGGGTCACATATCAGATATCCTGCCTATCAGATATTTACATTACGATTCATAACAGTAGCAAAATTACCGTTTTGAAGTAACAAAAAATGATTTTATGGGTGGGGTCACCACAACCTGAGTATTAAAGGGCCACAGCATTAGGAAAGTTAAGAACCACTGCCCTACAGGCTTGTCTACAGCCTGGTTTTTTTGTTTTGTTTTGTTTTGTTTTTGTTTTTGAGATAGGATTTCTGTGTGTAGCTCTGGCTGTCCTGGAACTCCCTCTGTAGACCAGGCTGACCTCGAACTCACAGAGATCCACCTGCCTCTGCCCCCCAAGTGCTGGGATTAAAGGTGTGTGCACCACGACCAGCCCCCACAGCCCAATCTTATGGAGGCATTTTCTCGATTGAGGCTCCCTCCTTATAACTGTACCTGTGTCAGGTTGACATAAAACTAGCCAGCACACTGTCTACCAGAGCTGCACCACAGCCTCTGACCTCCTCCCAAGAGCCCCTCGTTCAACTGCCCTGCTCCTTCCATCAGGCATCAGCTGCTGGAGGCAAGGACTGTGATGGGTCTCCTCTGTCCCAGGGTGCCACTCTCAAGAGTGTCCTTTGTTACTCAGAAAGTGATAGAGTGTAAGGGTCCCCAGGTTCAGAGAAGATCCTTGCTCAGCAGTAGACAGAACACTGTGTGCACACAAGGGTACGCATGCGTGCGTGCGTGCGTGCATGTTCAGAAACACACACCAGAGGAACAGAAATGAGCTACCCTAACTGGTGTCTGTGGGCAGTGGAAGTCCAGGAGGGATTCCTAGAGGTGGCAATGCTAGTTCTTAAAATTGGAAGTTTCGATAAATTTGTATCAATAAACAAGATCCTAAAAAAAAGAAAAATTGGAAGTTTCCTAAGAGTATTGCTGGTTGCTTGACCTGAGCATCCCCAGAAACCTTCTTTCATGCCTGTCTCTATGTGGGCGGTAATACATGCTCAACTCTTGCTGACCCAGGTTTGTTGCAGGTAGGGAACTAGGGGAATCAGTTTGGCAAATAGAACATAATAATGAGATAATCTGGTGTTCGATGAGCTCTGTCCCCGCGGGTTTTACATTCATCTCATCTCCCCAACACAGGCCGGTGAGGCTGGTTGTCAGCATACACACCCACTTTGGCAGATGAGAAAACTAAGGTCAGAATGATCTAGTGGCCTTCCGGGATGGCTTACCTAGAAAGTGGAAGAGCTCAGACTCAGACATTGCTAATCTGGCTCCAGAGCGCATGGATCGGAGCACAAATGTAAGGAGAAGGAATATCGTCCCTGTAAGGGGAACCAACACACATTGATGTTACACCTTGAATACAGGCTTGATGGCTGGAGCTGAGGCAGCCATCCTGTGGCCGTGTGAACTGCAGCAATACCAGCTCAGACCTTGTTAAGCTGATGCTGCAGAGCTGAGGCCAGCAACCACTCCCCTTTGAATCTCTTTGCTGTGTAAAAAAGAAAATGAAAATAAATCTTGGGGGCTGGAGAGATGGCTCAGTGGTTAAGAACACTGGCTGCTCTTCCAGAGGTCATGAGTTCAATTCCCAGCAACCACACGGTGGCTCACAACCATCTGTAATGAGTTCTGGTGCCCTCTTCTGGCATGTGGGCATACATGGAGGCAGAATGTTGTATACATAATAAATAAATAAATCTTGTGGGGGGGGGGTCCACAGAAGTAGGTCCTCTCCACCTTGACTGAAGGTCAGTAACTTTCAAAGTTACTGACAAGAGGTCTGAATTAAGAAGTAGCTACAAACAAGATGTCCTGACCTAGGGTGTGGTTATTTGGTATTTTGGATATTAAGATGGCCAATAGAGCTGGGTCTGCTCTACATTAGCCAAAGGTCAGAGAATTCAAGCCTATTCCTGCTCCTTCAAGGATATGACAGGAGGTTTGACCCAGGGAGTGACTGCCTACAGGATGCTTGGTCTAAGGTGTGGTCCTTACATGTCCTACCTAAACAACAGAATACTTAACTAAAGGACACAGTTACTTGATATTTCAAGTACTGAGGCAAGTAATTGTTCTGTTTGTCCTTTGTGTCATGTTAGAGCAGTCTTTTGCCTTCTTCCCCCTTTTTGGATTGGGGTATATGAGCCTATGGAAAATAAACACGGGCATATTCAGTACTCACTGGATAGCCCTCCTGGTTCTATCCTATGTCTCTGTGTTTCTTTCATATCTCTGTTGCTCCTATGTAATTTTTCCAATCCATACGCCCCTACCCTGGAGTGTGTGAACCCCGTTGAGGCTGTGCCCTGACAGATGCTCCCCAACATGTAACTATGACGAAATCTGCATTTGTTTTAGCCGCTGTCGTTAATACTTCATTTCTTTCTTTCTTCTCTTTAGATGGGATCTTTTGTATAGCCTTGGCCAGCGTGGAACTTCCTGTGTAGACCAGAATGGGGCATGGTACTCACAGAGATCCCCCTGCCTCGACCTTCCAAGTGCTGGACTGAAGGCAAGCCCGCAAAGTTTCTTGCAGCTCAACACACTCCTAATGGGAAGCAGAGCAGGTATAGAAAAGGGGGTCCCCTTCCCAAACGAGTAAAGCCACAGTGAGAGCCTAGAAGGGAACTCTAGCGGCTACTGTTGCTAAAGCATGGTCACTATCTTGAAAAAATACACTCAATTAGCTAGCACCATGTTAAACAGTAGTCACAGGCCTGGGGAGCACTGAGTTCCAAGTCAGCCTCAGCGACAAAGTGAAAGCCTGTCTCCAAATACAGGGAGAGTCTGGAGAGATGACGCAGAGGCTAAGAGCACGTGCTGCTCCTGCAGAGATCCCATGTCTGGTTCCCAGCACCTATTGCAGTTCACAACCATCTGTAATTCTAGCTTCAGGGGATCCAGCGCCCTCTGCTGGACCCCTCAGGCACCCGCACCCGTGCTGTACACATACAGAGGAGCTTTTAGAGGAATTCTACAGAGAAACTGCTGTCCAAGGGATCACCGATGACTACCATGGAAAAAAACGAGCGAAGGTGCTGAAGCAGAAGGTGGCCAGCGCAGGTGCTGAGGTTGAGTGGGCAGGGGATGAAGAAGTAATTCAGCTGCAGGATGAGCAGTGTGAGAGCACAGGCCAGCTCGTGCAGCCTCGGGACTGGCTGAGTACGGTAGACTGACGGTCCTGGGTTCTAGGTGCCTGTGGCTTTCTGGAGCTTAAGAGGGGTTTCCCTGAATGAGCAGACTCCAGCTTCAGTCCCTTGTCACAAGTTTAAAAACCTCACAGCCTTGGAGCTGAAGAGATAGATGACTCAGCAATTAAGAGCACTGGCTGCTCTTCCAGAGGACCCAGGTTCAATTCCCAGCACCCACATAGAGGCTCACAATTGCAGCTCCGGTTCTAGGGGATCTGACACCCTCACACAGACACACATGTAGGCAAAACACCAGTGCACGTGAAATTAAAAATAAAAATAAAATCAAAACACCTCACAGCTTAAGGTCTACTTTGCACTTGGATGAATGTAACTGCTTTATGCAATCTACTGAAAAAAAATCCCTTTAGAAAGTGTTACTCTTTCTGGTTTGGTGACTCAATCCGCTTATGGTGCCCGAAATTCAAGGTCTGGGTTAAATAAATCGTGTTCCCTGAAAAGTTCATGTTACAACCCCAGAATCTATGAGCACGGAAGCTCCTGGGGCAAAGGAGGATTTTCAGATTTGATTTAGAATCTTGAGATGGGGTGATCCATCTGTGTGTAAGTTTTAGCATCACTGTGAGCTGGCAGAAAAAGTCTACAGAGGGGAAAGATTTGCTTTGCTTACAGTTTCAGAGCGTTGTGGCAGAAGGGCACAGCTGCATAGCCAATATCCTGGGGAACATGGAGCAGAAAGGAACAATAACAAGAATTGGGTAGGAAAAGACAAGACACAACCCCTGCAGACTTAACCCCTAAATACCTACTTCCTCCAGCCAGGCCCCAGCTCCCCCAATCCCACCTCCTCCTAATTGCTTATTGAAATCTTGAATCTACAGATGAATGAAGCTGTGGAGGAGGCCAGAGCCCACCTGGCCAGACCCTTTCCAAACACGTCACAGACACGCCCAGAGGTGTGCTTCCATAATCTCTTAGGTGACTCTCAAGCCAGTCAAGACGACAGAACTGACCATCACAGCCTGGGCCCAGTGTAATCAGTGGGGTCCCCATAAGGAGGAGATGAGAATCACATCAGAGGCTTACAGATGAAGGATGACCCTCTCCCAGGAGGTCAGTGTCAGGGAGACATGAACACGGAGGAGATGCCACAAGACAAGAGATGCAGACAGTTACCAGGAGCTGGAAAAGGTCCAGATCAGTGGTTCTAAACCTGTGGGTAGTGAATATCAGATATCTTGCATACTAAACATTTACATAATGATTCATAACAGTAGCAAAATCACCGTTATGAAGTAGCAATGACAATAATTTTATGGTTGGGGGTCACCACAACATGAGGAACTGTATTAAAGGGTCACAGCGTTAGGAGGGTTGAGGACCACTGGTCCAGATGGACTCTCTCTGCAGCTTGCAAGAAAAAGCCAGACCTGTTGACACCATGACTCGGCCCTGTGGGAAAAACTGGACTCCCTGTCTCCAGAACTTAAAGATGAGAAATTGACATGGTGTGTGGCGGCTGTTACCATAGCCAAAGCAACACCAGACACCATTGTGACTGACAGAAGGGACCTGTCAGAGTCAGGGATAAAGGAAGGTCATGAAGACTCCCTGGGGCCACTTGGGTGATAGCAACATTGGAGTACTTAGTTGACTTAGTTGAGAGGCCACAGACTGGTGGGTGGAACTCAGGTTTTAGCTGCCCCCTCCCCTACTGCTTTGAGACAGGGTCTCTATTATGTAGCCCCAACTGTACTGGAACTCACTATAAACCAGGCCGGCCTTAAACTCACTGCCTCCCAGTGTTGGAATTAAAAGTGTGCGCTACGACCCCCAGCTTTATCCCCCATTCTCCTCGTGGTGTTGATGAAGAAACAGCATTCACCTCAAAGGAATGAAACGTATGGTTTATTCTGGAGCCAAATAAGAGTGATCATGACCCAGGAACGTAGGCTTGGGTCTCCTTGAATACCATGTTCCAATGAGGTTGCATTCCATGATCTTTTTATAGTAACAGAACAAAGAAAGCCACAAATTAAGACACTGTTCAAACATTTTGGTGGTGACGTTAGATAGGTGGGCTATAGCAAGGTGGAGGACTCTGCCTTAGGCCTCCACCACTATTCAACAGCCCTTCATTTCTGGTGGAAAAGTAGGGTTTTGGTAACTTAATACACTCCGAACAGTTTTTAATCTGTTTGTCAGGGTGCCAGGTCTGGGTGGCAGCGGGATATTGGTTTAGATATAGAGCTGGGGCGAGGAATGGATATTTAGTAGGCTAAAGACCACACAAGATACACTCAGCTGTGTTCTGGGCCTATAACCTTCCAAAGTCTCCACATCACTGCAGGTCTGATCAGTCATCCAGACACAGCTTCTTTCTAGACGCTCACACTGGGTTGAGGGGTGGCTGGCTCTGGCTGGAGAGCCCTGGCTGGAGAGCTACCCATGATGCTGCCGTGAGTAGGAGTGGCAATCGCTCTGACTCACACACGCTGAGAACCATCACTACCAGCTTATTTCAGCCACAGAGAACCTTGACCACTATCCCTTCTAGAAGAGAACCTCAGGCTCAGATCAACTTAAATCCCCACCCTCGGGTCACACAACTAGGAACAGGGCACCAAGATTTAAAGTCCAAATACACAGCTGTGCCCTGAATAGGCACACTATTCCACCAGGAGCATAAAGCCACACAGACCCCTTCAGTACAGAAGTGCTCTAGTTACCGGGGCGGGGGGGGCATGGGTGGCAGAGAGCAGCAAGGAATCTAGAGAGACAGAGGAAAAGAATTACTGCTCCTGGTGGAGCAATGGAGGAGTTCAAGGTCGCTCTCAACTATATAGCAAGTTATAGACTAGCCTGGACTACCTGACATCCCAATCTCCAAAGATAGGTAGGTAAATAGGTGGGTAAGTAGGTGGGTGGGTGGGTAGATAGATAGATAGATAGATAGATAGATAGACAGACAGACAGACAAATACACACACATGTAGACAGACAGACAAACAGACACAGATAAAATCACACAGAAAAAGAAAGATCATTGGATAGGCATGGTAGTGAACATCTATAATAACAGCATTGGGGAGGCTTAGGCAGGTTCTAGGAAACAGGGTGAGATCCTTGTCTAAAAAAAGAAAAAGGCCCCGGCAGTGGTGGTGCACGCCTTTAATCCCAGCACTCAGGAGGCAGAGGTAGGTGGATCTCTGTGAGTTCGAGGCCAGCCTGGTCTATAGAGTGAGTTCCAGGACAGTCAGTTTCACAGAGAAACCCTGTCTCAAAAAGAAAGAAAGAAAGAAAGAAAGAAAGAAAGAAAGAAAGAAAGAAAGAAAGAAAGAAAGAAAGAGAATGAACACCTCCCAGGATCTGGGATTACAAGTGTGTGCTCTATGTATCCACTGGATTCTTGATTATGTAGTGATTTCTTAAAATTGCTCTTATGCTCATACAATATAGGAGGTGCACACATGCCACACGTGGAAGAGGACAACTTTCAGGATTCATTCTCTCCTTCCACCTTTACACAGAAGTGTTGACCCACTAAGCCATCTTACCCAGCCTATATAGTGAGTTTAAGGCCAGCCTGGGCTATATGAGACCTTGCCTTACACACATGCACATACATATACACACCCACATAAACACAGGCACACACCCAACTAAACACAAACATGCATACACACAGAGACACATATAAATACGCACACACTTAACACATAGATACATACAGACACATAAACACACACATGTACACACACTCACAGATGTATGCAAGTGTACACACAGATACATATACATTCAAGCACATATATACTTATGTACACTCACTTGCATATAGACACTAATACACATATATACATAAACACATACACATGTATACATATCTAACATATACATGTACACACATATACACACATAAACAAATACACATATGCCCGCTCACACAAAGAGACACATATGTACACATCGATATGCATATACACACATATACATGCACACACAAAAAACCCACACATACTTAAACACGCACACATACATACACACTCATATACATACATATACATAAACACCCATATACATATATACATTCATACATAAACACACATATATGCTGATAATATACACATGCATACATACAAAGACCACTTAAACACACACATACACAGAGACATACATATATAGACATTAATACACATATACACACATATGCACACACTTAAACACAAACTCACATACATACAGAAAGACATGTATACACACATAACACACACAAGTACACACACACTGCTTACACAGTTCTCCTTCTGGAGAATCTAAGGAAATAGATAGCCAGAGTCGGGGATTAACATTGACTTTGAGCTTGTTTGCTAAGGAATGGTGAGATGCCGCGTGCTCTAGTGCCGAGCCAGTATCTCACCGCAGATGATGTTTGGCTGCAGCTGCCGAATCCGGAGGTCCGGTGGGAGTTCCGAGCCTCCCATCTGCTCTAGCATTGCTGGCCCCAGCGACGAGGCCAGGCCAGAACCTCCAACCAGCATGCCCACACAGAAACGCCCATGCTGAGCCCGGGCCCAGCGCCAGGGAGCCAGCCACCTGGTTTCTCAGAGTAGCTGTTCTGACCCAGTCAAGAGCTGGTGAGAAGGTCCCACCTGCAGGACTGCTCCACCTGGAGAAGCTCAAGGTCACACAGACCAGTTTAGAGCTCACTGGACAGCCAGGCTATCCCACAGAGCAGCAGTGGGGTGTGGGGTTTAAGGGGATAGATGGGCGCTGCGGTGGCTCCTTGCTGTTCCCTCTCAGCACAGAAGCCAGGATTGGAGTCTAAGTCCTGGGAAAGTGGTCTGGGGGGCGCCCTCCCTGCTGAGACCACGGATGGAGCATGTGCTGCAGGCCCCACTAGTCCCCGCACTACATCCCTTTTCCTAACAGGCCCTGGGTCCCAGGGAAGTCATGTGACCAAAGGCAAGCCCAATCCGCTTGTTGGGAAGAACTACCTTGAGTTCTCATGAAATGATCTGAGGCTACAACCACAAAATGGAAAGGAATCAGCCAAGGGGCAACTTGTTCTCGGGGTACAACTGGTAGTGGGTTGAGACATCTTTGGTTGTCGAAACTGGGGATGGTGTCAAAGGGGTGGGACCAACAACACTTTGAAGGTTCCTACAATGAGATGCTAAGCATCGCTAGAGAAAAGCACAGCTGGTGGAGGGGCACGCAGCTCAGTTAGTAGAGTACTTGTCTGTCAGGCATGAAATGATTTGGGGCTGGAGAAATGGTTCAGCAGTTATGGATGGGGGCTGGAGACAGAGTTCAGGAAGGGGGTACCTGCCTAGCATGTTCAAGTCCCAGGTTCAAATTGAGAGAGACGGAAACTGAACCTGTTTTCTTCCATTTTGTGGATAAACAACCCTCAGGAGAAAGCCTGCCTTCTTTGCCCAAGGTCACAACAGCGAGCTCATGGCTTGTGCCAAACTGCTGTTTGTTCAATGACTTTAACTAGAGAAAAACTATTTCGACATCAGAGCCAACCCCCAAAGGAGAATGCCACCTGCACTTTGAACTTTAAGGCAAAATTCACACTTCTAAAATGGCTGCTTTCACGACCCTTATGACCATAATAAAAGGTCCTACCGATTACGGGTCATTAGGGGTAGAACTAGAACCAGAACATAGGGTTCTGCATCCAACACCCCTCATCTTTGCAAGGCTCTTTTGCCCTGAGTTTGCCACCCACACAGTAGCCTCAGAACTATGTCTGGCTGGCTTGCTCGCTTCCTTTCTTTCTCCCCTTCCTCTCTCTCTCCCTCTTTCCTTTCTTTTTTGAGATAGGGTCTCATGTAGCCCAGGCTGAAGTTGCTGCATAACTGAAGATGAACACCTGATGCCTCTGCCTCCATCCACGGGAGCCCTGGGATCACAGGCCTGAGCCACCAGGATCTAATGCTCTGCAGTGCTGAGATTCCAACCTAGGGCTTCGCCACGTAAACAAACACTCCTAAGCTACATCTGCAGCCCCTGTGGTTGCTTGCATGGATTACACGCATTAGTGATCAGCTCTGAGTCCCCAATAACTGTGCATCAAGGAAAGAAATGACAGCCCATCCCCTTGGAGTCATTTAACCAAGTGAGTCCAGATTTGAATCCTCTACTTCACGCTCCCAGAGACTTCCATCCCTTCTCTGTCTACTGTATGCTTCTAAATACGGGCCTGCCTGGAGGCTGTCTTGTGACTCTGTCTGTCCCTAGTGTCTGTTTGTCCCTGTGTGAGAGACTGTCTCTTCTGTGTCTGTGTGTTCTGTGTCAGTGTGTCTGTTGTTGGATGACTGTGTCTGTCTGTCCCTCACAAAGGGTTTCACTCTCTTTATTGAGTTATTGAGCAGTATTGAAAGCATCATATGGGGGAAGAAACTGGATACATTACTGAAACCTTCTGTTTTTGTTTGTTTTGATTTTCAAGACAGGGTTTCTCTGTAGCTTTGGAGCCTGTCCTGGAACTCTCTCTGTTCAAGGGTTCAAGGGTTGTTCTGGTTCTGGTTCAAGGGTTCAAGGGTTGTTCTGGCCGCAAACTCACAGAAAGCTGCCTGTCTCTGCCTCCCAAGGGCTGGGATTAAAGGTGTGTACCCCCACTGCCCAGCACATTACTGAAATCTTTAGCAGAGTCTTACAAGAGGCTGAGTATTCGGCTCCAGTGGATTCCAACTGAATCCAAACAATAAACATCATTATTTATCCACCAGTATCAATAAATGGATGCTCTCAAACTTGGCGTTAGACTTAGAAAGTTACTGTCTTTCTATCTAGCTTTCATTTGTCTTTTGTTTGTTTCTATTTGTTTTGTTTTGCTTTGCTTTGCTTTATTTTTTTAAGACAGGGCTTCTTTGTGTTGTCTTGGCTGTCCCGGAGCATCCAGGAGCTCACCCTGTAGAACAGGCTGGCCTTGAACTCAGACAGCTGCTTCCTTCTGCCTCCTTCTGCCTCCCGAGTACTGGGATTTACCTGTGCCCCACACCCAGCTGGGCCTGAATCCTTTCTTAACTAAGAAACTACGGCCCAGAAGACTGACAACTTGTCTGAACTATGCTCTCCGAAGTCACTGGCAAGGACTTGAGTCCAGGTCTTAGGAGTTGAAGTCCAGAGGCTGGAGATGGTCCAGTGGTTAAACGCCCATACTACTTTTGTAGAGGACCAGAGTTTGGTTCCTAGCACCCACATCATAGTTCCAGGTCCAGGGGATCTGATGCCCTCTTCTTTCTCTGTGGAAACCTACAGAACATGAACATACTCATCTACAGAGACACATAATTTAAAATAAATACATCTTTTTTACAAAAGAATGTCCCACTAGCACCTAGTCTGCAACAGCAAGGAAAGTCATTTCCTAAGAAGGAGGAGAAAAGCCATCTTGCTATTTCATCCCTTACCAGCAGGGGAGTAATGAGTTCTAGAGATAGCTTTGAAATCAGATCATGGGGGGGGGTTCAAAGCTTCATTTTGACACTCCGATGCTATGTGTCTTGAGGCAAGCCACTTTACCTCTCTGAACCTCAGATTCCTCATTTGAAATAATGAGGCAGGCTTTCTAGGCTTTGAATTAAATAAGAAAATGAAGGCACCTAAAGGCGCCTTGCCTGTCTCTGTTTGCACCCTTCCTAAGACAGTCTTATCTTAAACCCATTCAGAGGACAGAGAAAATCCAAACCACGTTATCTTGGGAGCAGCTAATAAAATACATCTCAGTGTCAGCCGTGGTGGTACAATACGCCTTTTATCCCAGCACACAGGAGGCTGAGGCAGAAGGATTGCTATGAGTTAGAGCTATGATGAGAGTCTCAGCCTCATGAGATTCTGTCTCAAACCTCTACCCCAACAAAACAATGAAAATAAAGTAGGAGCTAGATAGATGGATGGCTCAGTGGGTAAGAGCACTTGCTGTGCATGCAAGAGGACCTGAGTTCAAATCCTCAGCATAACATCTTATGAAAAGGCAGTCACAACCACACATGCCTACAACCCCAGCACTGGAGGGTGGAGGCAGGCAGATGCTAGAAGTTTGCTGGCCAGCCAGCCTATCCTAACTGGAGAATTTCAAGTTCAGTGAGAGGACCTGTTTCAAAAAAAAAAAAAAAATCCTGGCACTCAGGAAGCAGAAGCAGATGGGTCTCTGTGAGTTCAAGACCAACCTGGTCTATAACAGTGAGTGTCAGGCCACCCAGGGCTACATAGTAAGACCCTATCTCAAACAAAACAAAACAAGTATTTAGGGAGGAACAATAGAAGAGGACTCCCAAAGTCCTGCTCGGGCCTCTGCAACACGCATGCATAAACAGAACACACACACACACACACACACACACACACACACACACACACACACATACACACACACACACACATGCACATCTGCGGCATACACTAGATAATTAATGAGTGAACATACTTCCCACCCATCCCACCAAAGCCTTCCTCTGGCACATTATCCTTTTCTCAGCACTGGATCCATCCAGTTCACATCTGGCCCTTCTCCTAAGCAAGCCTGTTCTCTGTGTTGTGAAAATCTTCCCCCAAGACGCTGTGTCGCACACTGGCTATACATGTCTCATCTTGTCCCCCTAAGAGGCAGCTGTGGGCCTAGAGACCCACACAGCTCACCCCCGACCATATAGCCAGCCTCAGCCTGGTCTACGTCTCAATCTCAGCACACTTGGTGATTGGAGTGTGACAAGCCCTTCGTTGTCCTGTGCCTTCAGGATGCCCAGCAGCCTCTCTGTTCTCTATCCTCAGCTGCCAGCAGTATCTGAACCCAGGCCATGACAACCAAAAACGTCTGCAAGCATCATCAAGTGTCCCCGGTGGTTAAACCAGCCCACTGGAGAACCACTGGCCCGGAATGCTGTGTGCTCCCTAGGGTGGTTTAATATTTCCTTTTGAAAAATGCAACTCCGGGGCTGGAGAGATGGCTCAGTGGTTAAGAGCACTGGTTATTCTTACAGAGGTCCTGAGTTCAATTCCCAGCACCCACAGGTAATAAGATCTGGTGCCAACCTCTGGCCTGCAGGGACACATGCAGACAGAACATTGTATATATAATAAATAAATAAATCTTTAAAAAAAAAGAAAAAGAAAATGCAACTCCAAGATCAAGCAGTAGTATTCTTCCTCCCCTAACATACATGCTCTTGAGAGCAAATAGAAGCTACATCTCCGTTGGTGTTGGTGTTTGGAGGTTGGGGGCATTGGTGAAACAGTCTGTGAAGCCCAGACTGGCCTCAAGTACTCTATATAGTCATGGATGAGCTCAACTCCTGATCAACCTGCCTCCACCTCCCCAGTGCTGGGATTCCAGGTGTGTGCTGGCACACTCAGCCAAAACCAGGCTTCCATACCTATCTTTGTACTTCCATGATGATAGGTGGAAGAAAATGGAAAAAGAAATATTTGGATTCCAGCCCTTTATTCCACTGAATGTTGGGAAAATCTCCACCTTGCACACACTCCTTCCGTTTCTCCGGCTGATAAACCCACTCATAAAAACGAAGCTTAGCCAGGGCCAGACCTACAACACATCCACAGAAGCACCATGATCAGGACCTTGCTGCTGTCTGCATTGGTGGCTGGAGGTAACTTCTGTCTGGTGAAACTGGGACCAGACACTCTCGCCTTGTCTTGAGCATCTGTCCCCTCTCCGGTCCCTCAGTTATAGGAAGCTTGGCGCAGGGCGTGATGATAACCCCAGCCATGTGGAGGCTGAGACAAGAGGATCACAAATTTAATGCCCGCTTCAGTTACCTGACAAATTCAAAGAATTTGGGAACTAGAACGAAGTACTGACTCGCGAGCCTATTAGATCATTCCAAAGCAAGGGTTTCCTGCTGGGATTTGGGTATGTCCACACATACACTCCCCAACTGGTGCAATCTCTCTTCACAGCTCTCAGCTGCGGGTACCCCACTTATGAGGCCCAGCAACATGTGAGCAGAGTAGTCGGGGGTGAAGAGGCCACACCCAACAGCTGGCCCTGGCAGGTGAGTCAACCACAAGGGTGGGACTGTTATTCAGGCAAACATGAGGACCGGCGGAAGCACAGAGGGCAACCTGGGCAATTTCACCACTACAATACATTCCTGCAGCCTTGGCCAGTTTGGAGGTTGAGAGAAAGGTAACTTCTCCAGAAGACTTCAAAAAGGAGCTGCCAGAGGCCCACTCCCCTGAGACACACATTTGCAATGCTTGCTGGCGTGGGGTTACTCTGTGAGGCAGTAAACACCTCTCCTATGCAAATATTCTTTGCTTGAAGGGACCAGTCAGGGCTGTTTATGCAAATTAACTCTTTTTTTTTTTTTTTTTGGTTTTTCGAGACAGGGTTTCCCTGTAGCTTTGGAGCCTGTTCTGGCACTAGCTCTGTAGACCAGGCTGGCCTCGAACTCACAGAGATCCGCCTGCCTCTGCCTCCCGAGTGCTGGGATTAAAGGCATGTGGCAAATTAACTCTTAATTACACTGTTACCAATGAAAATAACTGTTTCCTTACACTGATAGAATCATAGTACTGTCAAAACTGAAATTTGACACAGGCACAAATGACTAGATCTTTCATAGGACATGTGTGACCTTTATAATGGGTCTTTTTTTTTTTTAATCTCTTACCTGGCATAATTTGCACTTAGTTGAAAAGTTGGCTGTAGAAGAGAACTTTTGTTGCTGTTGATTGTTTCGAGACAGGATCATAGGCCTGTAAGAACTGACTTAGAAAACCATACCCAACACCAAATACATGTTTTTATATGTATTGCTTTTGTGGGTCTGGGTTTCTCTGTGTTGCTCTGCCTGTCCTGGAACTCGCTCTGTAGACCAGGCTGGCCTTCAACAGAGATCCACCTGCCTCTGCCTTTAATGCTGGGATTAAAGGCGCGTGCCACCATTGTCCAGGCTATTTTACATTTCTAAAAAGATTTATTTATTTATTTTATGTATGAGTGCTCTATTTGCATGTACACCTTTATGCCAGAAGAGGGCATCAGATCCCACTAGAGATGGTTGTGAGCCACCATGTGGTTGCTGGGAATTGAACTCAGGTCCTCTGGAAGAGCAGCCTGTGCTCTTAACCACTGTGCCATCTCTCCAGCCCTGTTCTACATTTTTTAAATGTCATAAGCACATCTGTCTTAAAATAGCTTTCCTGGGGAGCTGGAGAGAAGGCTCCAAAGTGAAGAGTACTTGCTACTCTTTCAGAGGACTCCAGTTCAGTTCCTAGCACCCACGTAGCAGCTCACAACAATCTAGAACTCCAGTTCCAGAGCATCCAGTGCCCTCTTCTGGCCTCAAAGGGCACTAGACAAAGCACATGGTGCATATACATACATAAAGGCAAACACTCATACACATAAAATAAAAACCAGTAAGCATTATCTTTTTTAAAAAATATTTATTTATTAAGTACAGTGTTCCACCTGCATGTATACCTGCAGGCCAGAAGAGGGCACCAGATCTCATTACAGAAGGTTGTGAGCCACCATGTGGTTGCTGGGAATTGAACTCAGAACTTCTGGCAGAGCAGCCAGTGTTCTTAACCTCTGAGCCATCTCTCCAGCCCCAAGCATTATCTTTTTATGTTCAACTGCTTATTTATTTATTATCTATTTGGGTAGGGTCTTACCATGTAGCTCTGGCTATCTTGGAACTCACAAGGTAGACCAAATTGGCCTCAAACTCAGAGATCCACCTGAGCGCTGGGATTAAAGGCATGTGCCACCATTCCCATCCTAAGTGCTGTTTGTATGTGTGGAATAGGTAAGCTCTTTCCATAGGTCACATGAGAAATAGTTAACAGTCCTGCTGACATTGCTGCACACAGCTGCCTTTGTTTGCTCACATGTAAAATGGGCATGGTAAGTAGTAAACAGTGAATGACTCTTGTGCTCAGCTCAGAAAGATGCGTGACACACAGCAACAGCCACAGTATTTAAACACTGCTCTATTGGAATTACTAGGGATGTGGAGAGCCCTGTCCAAGTGGTCCCTATTTCCCTGATAAAGGAACTGGGACTCTGAGTGGTCGCATAACAGCCCAAAGCCACCCTGTTGACCTTGGGAAGAGTCAAGATTCAAATTCGATTCAGAGGTTGAGCATGTAGTTCAGTTGGCGTTTGCAGGAAATTCTGGTTAGATTTGCATCGCCACATAAAACTTTGGATGTGGTGGTGCATGAACGTAATCCTAGCATTTGGAGGGTAGAGGCAGGAAGAGAAGGCGCTCAAGGTCACCTTCAGTTATATAAAGAATTTGAGATCACCTTGGAATTTATTTATCTTTTATTTTATATGCATTGGTGTGAAGGTGTCAGATCCCCTGGAACTGGATTTTCAGACAGTTGTGAGCTGCCATGTGGGTGCTGGGAATTGAACCCAGGTCCTCTGGAAGAGCAGTCAGTGCTCTTAACCGCTGAGCCATTTCTCCAGCCCCTTGAGATCACCTTGGGATATGTAAGATTGCAAGCATTTTTTTAAAGCAACTGATTTTTTGGTCCCCTCCATGCTGTAGGAAGCTATTTCTTTTTTCTTCTTTCCTTCCTTCCTTTCTTTCGGTTTTTTGGTTTTGCTTGCTTGTTTGTTTTTCGAGACAGGGTTTCTCTGTAGCTTTGGAGCCTGTCCTAGAACTCACTCTGTAAACAAGGCTGACCTCAAACTCACTGAGATCCGTCTGTCCCTGCCTCCCGAGTGCTGGGATTAAAGGCATGTGCCACTATTGACCAGAAGGAAGCTATTTCTTTACTTCTTGATAAACCTACCTTCAAAACCAAAAGCAATGGCTCAGTCCTGGCTTTTCTGCCCGTGGGAAAAAAGTTTCTATCCACAAGGAGGTTTTGTGTATTTTAGATTGGAGCAGAATCCTTTTGAGTATCTTTCTTCATTTTATTTATTTCTTAGTTATACTTTATTTTAATGTGCATTTGTGTTTTGCCCCAATGTATGTCGGAGTGAGGGTTCCTGGAACTGGAGTTACAGAGAGCTGTGAGCCTCCATATGGATGCTGAGAATTGAACCAGAACCTCTGGAAGAGTAGTCAGTGCTCTTAACCACTGAGCCATCTCTCCGGCCCCTCATTTTGTTTCTTTTATTGTATTTATTTGCAGGGTAGGGACTCATGTATGTCACGACACTTGTGGATGTCAGAGGACAACCTGCAGAAGTCAGTCCTTTCCTTCCGTGCAGGTCTGCACGGGACTGAACTCGAGCTGTCAGGGTTACTCCCTGAGCTCTCTCACATCCCTCGTGTGTCTATCTCAACCATTTTCGGGTTTGGGGCAGTACCAGGAATTTAACCCAGGGTGCTGCTTACTGATTTCTCTTCATGGCTTGCTCATGCTGCTTTATTGCACACCCAGGACCAGCTATCCTGAGGTGGCACATGCCATGGTGGGCTGGGCCCTAAGTATCGATCAGGAAAATGTCCATATCAATTTCTCTCTATAGAAAATCTGACGGAGGCACTTTCTCAATTGAGGTTCCCTCCTCTTCCCAGATGGCATTAGCTTGTGTCAACTTGACATAATACTTGCCAGGACAGCACGCGTGTGCATGTATGCACTGTTCTGGATGGTGTTGACATAGAAACTTCATGGAGAAGGTGGCATCAAGCAGAGACCAGTAAGAAGTGAAGAAAGTTACGCTAATAGATTGCAAATACAAAGGCCCTGAGATTACAAATCCACCTCCATGTTCTATTTAGTGATTTTTAAAATTTATTTTATCATGGATTTGTGTTCATTTTTGTTGCTGTTTTGAGACAAGGTTTCAAGTAATCCAGGTTGTCCTGGAACTTGGTACAGAGCCGATTGTCCTTAATCCTCCCGCCTACACATCCCCAGAGGTGAGATTAAAGGCATGAAAACCCACAATTTTGTGCTATTTTTTTCTATAAAGTATTCAAATGCTTTTATAGTAACTAGGTTTGGTGACACACACCTGCAGCCCCAGCGCTCAGGAGGTGAAGACAGGAGGATCAGGGGCTCTAGGTCATTCTTGGCTATGTCCCAGTAGACCCTGTCTGTTGAGGAGGAAAATGTTTTATCTCGATGGTTTGGGTCTGGAGATAGACCCATAAGCACGGGTCTGAGGGAAGTGCCCTCCCACCCATGCGCCTGTGCTTTCCCCCCAGGCCTCCCTGCAATACCAGTCCTTGGGGAAGTGGTACCACACCTGCGGAGGCACCCTGGTGGCCAACAACTGGGTTCTAACAGCTGCCCACTGCATCAGGTAACTGACCACCTTTCCCTGCTCACCCAGCTGTTCACCCTACCATCCAGTGACACTCAGCCCCAGAGCAAGGATCCCCAAGTGGCCGGATCCACTTACGGTAAAGGAACTGGAGAACCACCGCTTGCCTGGCTGAGGCACAGGCGCAAATCTATGACTCAGTGTTGTTGAGTTCCCCTGTCTATACATCCTGCCTTAGGCCAGGAGGATGTAGAGGAGGGAAAAGGCCAGCAACTCCCTTCTCGGGAATACCAGTGATGGTTCTGGACAGGGAACTGTTTCCTTCACGGCACTCTGCACTAGGGACACTCGTGGGGTGTCCTTGTTCACAGAGGCTAGGAAAAAGTGGTCACTGACCTGTCTTGTCTCTCTGCCCCTCACAGCACTTCCAAGACCTACCGTGTGGTGCTGGGCCGACACAGCCTCTCCACCTCGGAATCCGGCTCAAAGACTGTTCAGGTCTCCAAGCTTGTGGTCCATGAGAAGTGGAACGCCAACAACGCTGCCAACGGGTATGGTCTATCCTGACTGGCGTTCTCAGGGGTGGAGTTGGTAGTCGCACCGAGAGGGGTCAACCCACCCCTCCTCTGCCCCTTCTGTAGGGAAGAGAAGGAGCTCTTTCCTCCTAGAGATGGTGCCACCCCTGTAGCTGCCGGGGCCCATGTGGGAATGATGGGAGTTACCAGGGGAAGGAGAAGCAAAGGCTTGTGGGAGAGTCTGCTACCCTGCCTGCGGGGTGGGGGGGCGGGGCTAGCCTGGGATGATACATGGGAAAATGACAAGGGCTGCAAACAGGCAAGCACCAACACCCTTGTTCTACCTTTCTCCTGACCCAGGAACGACATTGCCCTGGTCAAACTGGCCAGCCCAGTGACCCTGACTAGCAAGATCCAGACCGCTTGCCTCCCAGCTGCGGGCACCATTCTTGCCAATAACTACCCCTGCTACGTCACAGGCTGGGGAAGGTTGCAGAGTAAGTGAAAACAAGCAGGCACCTCCAAGGCCTGGCAGGGAAAGCGGGTGGTGTCACCTCTGTCGCTGGGGTGTTTGACTGCCTTGGAAAGGCAGGCTAGCGAGACTGGAAAGGACACCTGGTTCAAAGCCCAGCTCCCCCACTATTAGCTATGTGATTCAGGCATATTACTGAGCCTTTCTGGTGGCTTCCTCATCTGTAAAATGGGCAGAGAACAGCAGGAGGAGGGAGGGAGGGTGGGGTAGCAGCTACACATTGTTAACGAGGTGACAGAAGAAAGTCCAGAGAAACACTCAAGACACGGTAGCCCCTGTGCGTGAGCCGTCCCTGTCACTATGGTGAGGCGAGAGGTGTACAGGTCACACCGTGTATTTTGTGTGGCCCCATAGCTCAGAATAACATGTCCTCTGTGACCACGGGCTTCTGGAGCTCCGTGAATTACCCCCAGCCCTCAGCAGAGCCTCTTCTCACTGGCTAAAGCTGGGCCAGATTTGATTGGTTAGTTTCTGCTCACTGGTGATTGGTTCAGGAATGAGCACCTGACTCAAGCTAAGCCAATAGGAACGGGGACTGGGGAAAACTTTCTCCCAGGCATTAGCGGCGGCCATTTTCTCCTCCGCAGAGAGGAATGAGGCCCGTCTACCAAGCGAGGGAACTAAGGAGAGGCAGGGAGTAGCTCAGGCTTCTTGGCTGTAAAGTGGAAAGTGTGACGAAGATCAAAGATGTGTGTGAAATGCTCTGGACCCCGGAAAGTGTTAACCAAGGGTCAGTCGTGTCCTAATTAGAGCAGTCTTGGGGAAGACCCTTAAGTCTGTGGCTTCCATGTCCCACCTGTCAAATAGAGGCCAGCCTGTTTGGAGAGCCTGGTGAACTGCAGTTGAAGGATGCTGATGGATGCAGTTGAAGGATGCTGATGAGGGCTGGGGAACAGCTCAGCTGGTAAAGCGCTTGCCTTGCAAACATGGGGACCTGAGTTCCATCCTCAGAAACCATGTTAAGAAGCCAGGTGTGGTTGTGTGTACTTACAATGCCAGCTCTGGGAATGTAGAAACAGGCAGATCCCTGGGGTTCAATGGCCAGCCAGCCGAGCCCCACTGGGTGAGCCCTAAGCTAATGACAGACCCTGACTCAAAGAGGGATGGCCCTAAAGCGGCAGTTCTCAACCTGTGGGTCCTTTCAGGGAGGGTCACATAGCAGATATCCTGCATATCAGATATTTACATTAAGATTCATAACAGTAGCAAAATTATGGTTATGAATTAGCAATGAAAATAATGTTATGGTTAGGGGTCACTACATGAGGAACTGTATTAAAGGGTCACAGCTTTAGGAAGGCTGAGAACCACTGCACTAGCGGAAAAGTGACACAGAGAGAGAGAGAGAATGAAAATGAACTTTATCCTGGCCAACTGTGGCAGTGATGTGGGGCCATGAGGAACATTACCTTCACAACAGAATTTTCTTTTCCCAGCTAGAAGGCTCCAGATGGCTCCCTGTCATAGTTAAGTAAGAGAAACGGAACCCAAGGGCAGACCCATGACTAGGTGTCAGTACATTCCAGAACAAGGAGTCTGAAATCTGTAAGAAACCATAAACTTGCCAGGCGGTGGTGGCGCACGCCTTTAATCCCAGTGCTCGGGAGGTAGAAACAGGCAGATCTCTGTGAGTTTGAGGCCAGTCTGGTCTATAGAGTGAGTTCCAGGACAGGCCCAAAAGCTACACAAAGAAACCCTGTCTTGAAAAACAAAAACAAAACAAAACATAAGCTCTCTTTCAGAGTCTTTTCTGCCTCGTTGTTCTCCATGCCTTCAAAAAAAAAGACACCCACAGCCCACAGCTCTCTGGTTTTCATCTCTTTATGCCCATGCCACAACCTCAGAGAAAGGAACTCATTGGTTTTAGCTCGAGTCAGGTGCTGACCCCTGAACCAATCACCAATAGCCAGCATACCAGCCAATTGAGGGCACAGTACAAACTAACATGGCCACCTCCATTGCAACCTTGTGAGTGGGAGAAAGTGACATGGACCAGAAAGGAAGGGGTGGACAGAAATCTAGGCGGTGATGCTTACCCACCCACCCCACTCCTGTACCGTATGTACGGCTGGCAAGCTTCAGGGATCCTCCTGCCTCCGTCCCCACCCCCACAGCCACACTTGACTCTATCCTTGAGCACTGGGGATCCGAACTCAGGTCCTCATGCTTTCATAGCAAGCACTTAACCGACAATCCCACTGCCTCCTTTTTACTTGGAGTCCCTGCCCACTCTCACCTTCTCTCTGGTCTCATTCAGCCAACGGGGCCACTCCTGACGTCCTGCAGCAGGGCCGCCTGCTGGTTGTGGACTACGCCACCTGCTCCAAGTCCACCTGGTGGGGAAGCACCGTAAAGCAAAGCATGGTGTGCGCTGGTGGTGATGGTGTGACCTCCAGCTGCAATGTGAGTATCCACAACCAGGTGTCCCAGTCTACAATCCAACATGGCTGGGATGTGGCAGTGGGTGCTCCCTCCCTCCTAGGCAGGAGCCATGGAAACGGTTCTGGACCATTTCAGAACCTGACTTTTGTTCTCAGTCCCCAGGAAAGATGGTTTGAGCTCCATCATCCTAACAGCTAGGAAGTCTTTAGTGTTTCCTTGGATCTCATCCAGGTCTCGTTACTGTCATCCCACTGTAATGGCCCAAGGTGGCCCCTTGGGTTGCTGCTTTAAAAAACCAAAGGACTTGCTACAGGCAGATTCTTCTGAGGGGGAAGGGGGTCCCCACACCTACAGACGGTGCCTGGCCTGCACAGATCCCTCACTCCATGGTCTCCTTCAGGCAAATCTGAGCCTCTAACACTCAGTTGCCTTCTCCAGCGAACCTGAGAAACTCAGGCTGGCCTCACAGGCTTAAAAAGACAAGAGGTACAGAAGTGCTTAGCTGCAGCTTGGGGCACATACCTATCATCAGCACTAGGGAGGGTGAGGCAGGAGGATTGCTGCACCTTTTATCTCAGCCTGGACTACATGGAAGGAACCTGTCTGGGAGGAAAAATGTGAGCCAAGCCGAAATGATAATCCACACCTGTAATGCCAGCATTTATGGGGCTGACACGAGAGCCAATTGCGAGGCTGATCCCCAAATAAAGATATGCCAGCTCCCACAGATAAGGTACCACAACCTGTGACCTTATGGCTGGCCTTGGAGGACGGTGATCAACACGAATATACTAAGAACCAGGCCCCACTGGGCATCCTTTTCCTCCCTTCACACCCAACTCTGGCTTCCTAGGGGGACTCCGGTGGACCACTGAATTGCCAGGCATCTAACGGCAAGTGGCAGGTGCATGGCATCGTGAGCTTCGGCTCCTCTCTGGGCTGCAACTACCCCCGCAAGCCATCTGTCTTCACCAGGGTCTCCAACTTCATCGACTGGATCAACACGGTAAGCACCACCAGCCCCAAGCCCACAGTCTGCCATGAGGCCTGCAGGGGTTCCCAGGATCAGCAAGTGTTATCTCATTTCTTCTTATGGGTATACAGGTCCAGCCTTTACCCTCCAATGCAGTGATCATATATTTACAAAGTCCACACCCAAAGGTTTGAGACTCCTACAGCCTTAGTTGTCAGCACTTAGTTCCCCTGAAGGGTGCTCCCCCATCCCCACAAGATGACCAACTGTCCCTATCTGCCCCCGGACAAAGGACTATTCAGTTCTTTGTTGGGCCACTCCCAGGTAAATGGGACTGAGTCCTCTCCTGGAAGCCCGATTTCCTCTTTCCTATAACAAGCACAAATTATTAAAAAAGAATAGTAGGGGGGAATGTAGGCAGTAAAGTACATGCCTTTCGAGTACAAAGACCTGATACCCAGAATCCCTGTAAAAAGCCAAGCATGGTATGGTAGCCCATGCTTGTAATCCCAGTGCTGGCGAGGCAGAGACAGGAGGATCCCTGAGACAAGCTGGCCAGCCAGAGCAGCTGAGGATACAGGCAGCAGTTGGGGGAAGCAGCCAGAACACTGGGAAACTGGCATGCTCAAAGGATGGAGGGAGCAGGGAGTCTGGGGAGGGATGCCAGGGAAGGAAGGGTTTTGCCCACAGGGTGTATTTTAATTCACTCCTCTGTAGCCACCCCCTTGGTTTGTTTTCCTATAAAATGGGATTTGAACTAAACGGCCTTCTCAGCAGGAACAGCAAGGATGGTGGCACTTGTGACAAAGCCATAAAGTAGGGAAGTTGTCATTGTCTCATTACCTCCAGTTCAGTTTGGGAGCCTTAAATTGAATTGGACTGTTAGAAAACCAGGTATGAACTGGCAGCCAAGCGCACGGGGAGAGGGTGCTGTCCAAGCCAGCCTGAGGCTGCTTCCAGGTCTGCCCACTCGTCCTTGCCAGCTTCTGTGTGCTGGTTCTGGTTGGCCCACACCAGACTTAGCCCCAGAGCTTCCAAGAAAGATTGTTAGAGCTCAGAAATGGATCAAGGAGATAAAGGCTCTTGGTGAGAAATTTGACTGATGGCCCTGATGGCCTGAATTCAAAGCCCGGGACCTACATAGTAGGAGAGAACAGACTCCCACCAAGTTGTATTTCAACTTCCATACTTGTGCTGTGGTACATACACACATACACACACACACACACACACACACACACACACACACAAATACATGTTTCTTTTTTAAAGTAAGTTAGAGAAAAAAAAAACCCAGAAAATCAAGAGGGTTTTTTTCCATTTTGGTTTGTTTTGATTGTGAACTGGGGAGAGAGCCATGTCTAAATTTTGGCAGAGGGAAATCTAAACTCAGTTTAGAGCATTTCAAAGGAGCCTCAATGACTGGACAGAAAGATGCTTATGGGTTTTGTCTCGGGCAGATCCTGGGATCTTTTGTGGTCCCAGCTGCTGCATCAGTCACTATGCAGCTGAGCCTGGCAGCACCTTTGGGACCTAAAGCGTGACTTGTTGTCCCAGCACCTGCTGTTCACAGCCACAGCCACAGGCAGACAGAGCTGGGCAGATGGCTAAGGGTGGGGGTGGGGGCAGTCAGGAAGATCTAAAAGGGAAAGCAAACTTTGCTGGGCACCTGGGCAGAGCCCTTGCATTCTCAGGAGAGCAGTCAGTGTTGGGAGGCAGGGATGGGGGGGAGGGGTCAGCAGGAGTAGGGAGCTGAGGAGCCAGCTGTCCCTGGAGGAGCAATGGGAGCCTCACATGGTCCCAGCCCAGGGCCGAACTGTGTGTGTGCATGCATGCAGCCTTGAGTCTCAAACAGCTGCAACCCTGAGGATGCCTGGGAGCACCTGTCTAGACAGCCTTAGGTGATGAGCCAAGGCCAGCAAGCAGCCAACAAAAGGCACAAATGAGATCAGGCAGCCCAAGGCATCCACACTTCCAGCAGCTGTCCACTGGAAAATGTCAGCACGGGATACTTCAGCCATCACAGCTTTATTGTTCTGTTCTGAAAGGAATACATTTCTTTATTTAAAATATTGTTTATAAAAAGAATATAGGAGTTATTAAGTAAGCAATGACGATCTCACTTTAACCTGTGTTCCCATTCTACAGAGGGATCACTGTGAATTACATGCCATGTGCTCTTCTGGGTTTTGTGTACATATAAGACAAAAATGTAAAACAAAACAAAAAACCCTGTATTGCCAGACATAATCAAAACATTTAGCCTGGAATGCTGGCAAATGCCTTTAATGCTTACATTTGGGAGGCAGAAGCAGGCAGATCTCTGTGAGTTCAAGTCCAGCTTGGTCTACAAAGTGAATTCTAGGACAACCAGAGCTGTTACATAAAGAAACCCTGTCTTGAAGAAGAAAAAAAGCAAAAACAAACAAACAAACAAGGGATGTTTCATCTGTATTCTGTTTTAATGCCTGCACTGCTGCAGTGAGCAACCTTGGACAAGGATCCTTGTACTCTGCTCTGAGGGGCTGGGCTATGGCAACCGGCAGCTCCACTGTGTATGGAGCCTGTATGTTAGACTGTACAGGGAACCCCAGCACAGGGGGAGGTGGGAGGATCAGGAATTCAAGGGCATCCCTGGCTACAAAGCAACTTTGAAGCCTTCGTGGGCTATGAGAAACCCCATCTTAAAAAAAAAAAAAAGCCCCAAGGGCTATTGTGCAACTCCATGGTAGAGCAGGTGTGAGACCCCAAATTCCATCCTAGCACCAAAACCAGACACACCCAAAAAAGTATTTGATCCGCTAATTGGTCTTGGAAACAAATTAGCCCAGTGTAGTGGTGCACACTTTTAATCCCAGCACTGGGGAGGCAGAGAGGCAGGCAGCTCTGTGAGTTCAAGGCCACTCTGGTCTACAGAATGACTTCCACAACAGCCTCAGAAAAACAAAGAAACAAATTGCACCCAAAGCCACACCGATCTGTACATTTGTCATGCACTAGAGACTCATGGCCTCTGGTCCTGAGGCCCCATCAGGACTCCAGGAGAAGATCCCTCTTTACAGGTTGGAAAAGCCATGACCACGCCCTTTCTCCCTGAGTCACTGAACTTATGCTCAGCCATCAGGTTAACCTCACCTTCTCCTGTGTGTCCTGCAGGCAATTGAAAAGAACTAAGGGAAGATGGCTCTGGGACTGTCACCTTGGAAATGCACACACAGAAAGCAGTAATAAAGTGACTCTATGAATCACATCCTGGTATGATCTGTCTTATTAACCAGACGCCCTAGCCTCGGAGCCCGGAAACAAAGCCTTGGAGGAGCGTGGTGCGATGGGGCACGCTATAATCCAGTGTTCAGGAGGCATCAGGGTGGACTACACAGTCAGGACCCAGCTCAGAGATAAACCCTACCATCTGAGCTCAAGTGGATGTTTACAGAGCAAAGACTATCAGAAAAAAAGGAAACTAAGTAAAAGTCAGGATAGCTATAAAGACCCCAGGGACAGCACCTTCTCCAGGGAAGGCCAGCATTTCACCATTTCACGGTCACTACCATCAGGGGACAGGTTCACTTGGCAAGGAAGACACTGGGAGACAGTGGTGGGGACTCAGGATAGCTGAGCTCTGTCCAGGTGTCTCCAGAAGGGTAATCATGGTCCTTCAGACAGAAGACTTGGTCCGTGGAGACTCCAGGCTCCCCCAGAAGTCACCTCCTGGACTCAGGCAGGGAACTTAGAAGACATGGAGAAATGCTCAGAAAAAAACCAAAGTTTTCTTTGTAGGGAAGAACAGTCAATAGGAGTGGGGATGACACAGGCAAAAGGAAGACCTTTGGCCTAAGGTTTATTTTTTAAGAATGCACTAAAGGAAGAACGAACCCTTCTAGAAACTTCAACGAGACTCAAAGACCCAGGTGTTCATACTGGGCCAGCTGGACTGTGGGTCTGAGCCCCAGACCCCTATGGACAGCAGTCCTCTTCCAGTGGGGGCTGTTATGTCCCCTAGGACACATATGACAATGTCTGAAAACATTTCTGGTTAGCAGAACTCAGGAAGGATGCTCCTGGCAGCTGGCAGGTAGAGACCAAAGATGGCGCAAAACACCCCGTAATACACAGGATAATCCCATGACAGGATTACACAAACCCCACCCTCCCCCATGTCAGCCACGGCAGAGAAGCCCTGCTCTAGAGAGGGCCTGGGGTCACAGGCCAGTCCCTAAGCACAGATGAAGAGGCCAGGTGGCATCCACAGCATACTCTCCTTCCACCGCTCTGCGTCTCTCACCAACCTGGAAGCTGCTAGGAACCTGTCTGCCACAGAAGGGGAAAGAGCGGTCTGTCCCAGTTCCAAAATCCTGGCTTTGCAGGACAGTCCAGCCTCAGCCATCTCCAGGCTTCGAGGTTTAGGGAAGAACAATGAGGCAATGAGCAGCCCCAGCCTCATTAAGTCCTGAAAAACAGTTTTTTCCGGAGGAAGTTAAAACAGCCAGGAATCTGCTTATAAATTCCTTTCTCAGAAACAGCATTGGCAACCTGCAAAACAGAACCACAGGGGGAATCTATGAGTTCAGTGTACTTGTCTGAGACCATAATTAAGGGGGAGGGCCACTGAAGGGGCCATCAGAAGGCCTCCTGGGGTGGGTTGTAGAACAAACAACAAAACTACTGTAAAAGAAGGGAAAATTCAAGTTTTCCAAGGCAAAAATTCACAATTCCAATCAGACTGAAAGGCGAGGGGTAAGAAAGATGTGGGGGGGATGTGATGGGACGGGGGGGGGGACCCAGAGACCACATGTGCTGCTCACCTGTCCCCTGCCCTGTAGGGCCCCACTTAGGACCAGAAGTGACTCCTATGCCCCCGGGGTCCTCGCTGTTTGGAGCATTATTTTAACTGGGTAGAGATGTGTTGCATGTGTTTGTGCTGCATCTGTTTAACTATGTAAAGACGTGTTCCATTTGTTTCACCTGTCTGCCTAAGGCACTTGACTGATCTAATAAAAAGCTGACCCGGCAAAGCTAGGCAGGGGAAGGGATAGGTGGGCCTGGCAGGCAGAAAAAATAAATAGGGGGAAGAGAAGAGACTGAGGGAGGAAGAGGAGGAAAAGTCAGCCAGACAGACATGAGAAGCAGTGAAAGTAAGATACACAGATGGAAAAGGTAAAAAGCTCCAAGGCAAAAGGTCGATAAAGAGAAACAGGTTAATTTAAGTTAAAAGAGCTAGCCAGAAATGAGTACCCAGAAATGAATACTGGGTCGAGTATTCATAACTAATAAGAAGTCTCCATGTCATGATCTGGGAGCTGGTTGGTGACCCAAAAGAAAAAGTCTGGTACATTTGTGGGGAGCGAGTGCCCTGAGGTGGCTGCTGTGGAGCAAGGCACCGCCAAGCCCCTTCCCTGTTCGTTCTCACTGAGTATGGGAGCCCGCAGTGACTCTATTTCCATCTTGACTCAAGGTCAGAGAGTTCAGGCTTGTCAAGGCCAAATAATAGGATATCTGGTCAAAGGCGTGGTCACTGCCTGTTTTGCTCAAGGCCAAATAACAGGATGTTTGAGCAAAGGCATGGTTACTAGATGTTTGGAGAAATAAGGAGGTGATTACACTTGTTTGTTCCTTGAACCATGGAAGAAGTCTTGCCCTCCCCTTTTTGTTTTGGGTATAAAGGGGCTATGAGTAATAAATTTGAGGCTACTCCAACATTCACTGAGAGCCCTCCCGAGTCTATCTTCTGTCTTTTTTCTTTCTTAATTCTCATGTCCTGTTTCAGGTATTGTTTGACAAGTCAGCTGGTCCCAACAATTAGGCCTCCAGGAAGGGGACACTCTAGGACAGAATCACAGTGCTTGATGGTCAAGAGTCATGATGGTCAATGACATTAGGCTCTAGATTGGGAGGTTACTTGTCTAGCATGCATGACATCATGGATTTCACCCATAACAACTGGGTGTGGTGGTGCATGGCTGTAATCCCAGCATTCGGGAAGTAGAGGCAGGAGGATCACAAGTTCAAGTTCATCACTCACTACACAGCAAGTTCTAGGCCAGCCTGGGCTACATGTGACTCTATCTAAGGAGAGCATGTTCAGCACTACCACAGAGTTAAGGGAGAGGCACATGGTCGGGCTTCAGGGTACCATGCTCTTGACACTGAGCCACCCCACCTGGCACTTAGGACCACTCTGTCATCTGGAAACCAGGTGTCTGCCTGGGCACCTGTCTCTAAGGAGGCAGGGGAAGACAGCACTTCACCAACAGGACGAACGTCATCGCCATGCTCACGTTCCTCATTTGAGAGGCAAAGTGCTCCCTGATTCTCAGCCAGGGCCCAGCTGCCTTTGCAGCTAGGGCCTGCTGCCCTGCTCTCCAGGCCTCTGTGCCCCTCAGGAAGGACTCACCCTGAGGAGGAGGGACTGCAGGTCTTCAGAGCGAGCCCACTGCTCCAGGACGCCATCCAAGGTCTCAATATACCAGGAACCACTCTTCTTGTCTCTCCAGGAGACAAAACCTGCAGGAGAAGGCCGAACTCTGTCACCGAGCAGAGAGGCACTCCATGGCAGGGCATGCAGGCCACAGCCAGATCCACACTGTGGCTCACGGACAGGTGGCAAGGGCGGCCCCATCCCCGTGGCTCCCTGCTCCTCTCCGCCCTCAGCACCACGCCTCAGCACCACCTGAGCAGCTGTGGCTCCCATCTTCTCCCATGGAAAATCAGGGGTCTCAAGAAGGTCAAAGGATGCACCTGACCCCCCCTTACCACCACACGCCCAACACTGTGCTGACAGAAGCGCCAGCCCCTCGCTTGTTCACTCTGCAGCAACCCCAGAAGGACCACTGTTCTGAGCCTTGCCTGCTTCACCCTGAGAAGGGGCTCAGGAGAAGTGAAGTGACCTGCCAAGGACCCCAGCAGAAATAAGACTTCAGGATATAGCTGCCTCCGGGGCTAGGGGTGGGGGCACCCCTGGGAAGATGGGATAGGATAAATGAGCTAGCTCACCTGGGAAGGTAGAATAGGATACAAGGATGTCACTGGGAGTGGGCAAACTTGACACAGCATCCAGCTGGTCAAAGGTCCTTGGGCCTTCCTGGTATGGGACAGCGTCTGGCTCAGAGTCACTGTCAGAGGCCCTGCCTTGAGAGGAAGTACAGGCCACCTCAAAGCCGTGGTCTTTCTGTTCTGCAATAAGCAAAAAAGGACACCCAATGTCACTACACCGTAGAAGCGCTGGAGCACAAGGTGTTTTTCCTGAGAAGGGAAAGGCCTGGACCTGAAGCCTTCACTCATGAGCTCTGCCAATACTGGAAGGAAACCGAAGCTGGACATGGTGGAGCACACCTGCCTTGTTTCCAGACAGGGTCTTGCTAGCAGCCCTGGCTATCCAGGAACTCACTATGTAGATCAGGCTGGCCTTGGACTCAGAGATCCATCTGCCTCTGCCTCCCCAGTGCTGGGATGAGAGGCATAAGCCACCATGCCTGTCAGAGTATTTATTTTTAATTGTGTGTGGAGGTGAGGAATGTGCACATGAGTGCAGTGCCCACAGCAGCCAGTAGAGGGTGTCAGATCACCTGAAGCTGCAGTTATAGGAAGCTGCCCAATGCGGTTGCTGGGAATTGACCTGGGTCATCTACAACAGTATATGCTCTTAACTATGGATACATCTCTCTAGGCCCTGGCCTTGACTTCTGACCACCCTGTTCAGGCTTCCTAAATAGCTGAGGTTACAGGTCTGTGCTAACAGGCCCAACCATTTGTCTTTTTTTAACTACCCTAATCATTTTATGGTTTCCCAAAGAGGAAATCCAAACTATACCAAATAGGGGAACGACAAGGTGGCTCAGTAAGTACAGGCACTTGCTGCCAAGCCTGGACCCACATGGTGGAGGACGAGAATCGACTCCAAGTTTCCTCTGATCGCCATGAACATGCACAAGTGTGAACATACAAAGTTTTATGTGTGTATGCATGTGTGTGTGCCAAATAGATTTAGATTTACACCATATTAAAACCTTTAACTGCAACTTTGCGGCAAATGTATACCCCAAATAAAGAAAACCAGTCACAGGTACACCTCCTAAACCCACAATTTCCTAAGGAAATAATTCAGGTGCAGCCCATGGCCCACTATGGAAACCCCTGCTGAAGTGAGCTGAAGGGTGGCCATCACCCAAAGGGCCACTGTTGGGAAATTGACATGGGAAAGAGGAAAGATCAAGTCAGAGAGGGACACCAGTCACATCTCTGTTCATGTGTCACCTTAGTCCGCAAACCAGATGTGAAGGCCAAGCCTGCAGGTTACACACTGTATCCATGAAGGGACTGATTCCTCGTATATCATACAGCAGGAGGCAGAAGGTCCCCTCAGCGCGGAAGCCCTCAGCTGCTGTGGTCAACGGTGTCACACTGACAACACCGCACCAGTTACCGGCTCTGGGGGACTTTCTCAAGCCTGGTTCTGTGCTACCTCCTAACAAACGGGAGCTGACATGATGCCTTTTAAATTAGAATGCTAAATTTGAAAACAGCAACAGTAGAGTCACCAAAATCCTGGGCCTCATTTGCAGGTGTGTGAACAGGACATCCAGCCAGGCTAGGTAGGGACAGGGAAGTCACTGTTTTGGTTCTTAGGTGACATGGCACCACCAGGTGGCAAGAGCATTAAACAGCAGGTCATACTCCCTGGTGGGGACACAGCTAGACAAAGAAGGGAGGGTAGATAGGATCTTATGTAGCCCAGGCTAGCCTGAAACCATTTTTTGGTCTCTCTATGGAGCTCTGGCTGCCCTGGAACTGACTATGTAGACTGGCCTAGTCTGGAACTGACTATGTAGACTGGCCTAGTCTGGAACTCACAGAGATCTGCCTGCCTCTGCCTCCCAAGTGCTGGGATTTACCTTGTCAAGGAAGTGAGGGCAGTTAGGGAAGACTTCCTGGAGGCAGTGACAATGCATTGTAGAGAGAAAAAGGAAGAGCTGGGGGCTGAAGGGATAGCTTGGTTGGTGGTCGCACTGGCTGCTTTTGTAGAGGGTGCAGGTGTGGTCCACATGGCAGCTCACAACCATCTCTAACTGCAGCTGCAGGGGATCTCATGCCCTCTTCTGGCCTCCACTGACTTCTGCACACTTCCGGTACACAGAAATACATGCATGCGGGGCTGGAGAGATGGCTCAGAGGTTAAGAGCACTGCCTGCTCTTCCAGAGGTCCTGAGTTCAATTCCCAGCAACCACATGGTGGCTCACAGCCATCTGTAATGAGATCTAGTGCCCTCTTCTGTCATGCAGGCAGGACACTGTATACATAAATAAATCTTTAAAAAAAAAAAGAAATACATGCATGCAAAATACCCACATACATAAGACTTAAAAAATAAAAATAAAAAAGTCGCTGGACGCCAGTGGTGCACACCTTTAATCTCAGCACTTGGGACACAGAGGAAGGAGGAGCTCTGTGAGTTCGAGGCCAGCCTGGTCTACAGCATGAGTTCCAGAAAAGCCAGGGCTATACAAAGAAACCCTGTCTCAAAAGAAAAGAAAATAAATAAAAGAAGTCTGAAGAGTAAGACCATTCACATATGTGGGACCAAAATCCTACTTGCTACTGAAAAGGGTGAGATTGGGAGAAGTAAAAACTGTGGCTGTCCCAGAAGCTGGCATCCCACTCAGCTCTGTTCCTAGATCTCTCTGTGTCTTTCAGGGGTCCAAGTTGGAACATCATCGCAGAACACCTTGGATCAGGAAAAGTGTAAATAAGAAGGCATTGCCATGACCCAGGAGCCCAGCGCAGCTTCTCCCTCCATGTTGTCCATATTCTGATGAAAGAGCACTGGCAGCAAGAGGGGGCATGAGGTGACCCTGGGCCCTGAGGGTAGGGTGGGGGGAGTGTGGGAAGGGATACCCTGGGACAGAATAGCCAGAGTTCCTAGTTGTCATTATCTAGCCTAACACACTAAAAGACCAGTATTCATTTGTTTTGTTTTTTATGCTGCTAGTGAATAAAGCTGTTTTGGCCAATGGCTTAGCAGAGTAAAGCTAGGCAGGAAATCTGAACAGAAATAAAGAAAGTAGGCGGAGTCAAAGAGATGCCATGTAGCTGCTGAAGGAGAAAGATGCTGGAAAACCTTACCGGTAGGCCACACCCTCATGGCCAAACATAGAGTAATAGAAATGGGTTAATTTCAAGATGTAAAAGCTAGCTAGAAATATGCCTAAGCTATTGGCCAGGCAGTGTTGTAATTAATATAGTTTCTATGTGATTATTTGGATCTGGGTGGCCAGGAACGGACAAGCAGTCTCTTCCTACAGCAAGCATTTTACAGATGGAGCTATCTCCCCGCCCCACTTTATCTGTTTTTACAGAACCTCTGAGGCTGAAGTCATCCAGGCCACATGAACCTGGGACACCACTGTGCCAAACTCCTCAGATGATGCTGGGCTTGCAGCATCTAGGTGGCAGTCCTGCTATACACTACTGTGTGTGGAGAACCCCCTGGACACAGTGAGCAGCTAGGTGAGGAAGGCAGCAGGCAATGGCTCCTTATCTGTGCTCCTGGGAAGCTGAGTGTCACTTACCGCCACCACAGGCCTGGATGAAGAACAACTTCGGCTTCCCTCCCAGGCTAGGGCAGCCAGTCCCATTGAAGATGTTCACAATTTTCTCAATGGACACGGCACATCCATCTGTGCCATAGACGGCACCAGGGAACTGCAGGTGGCTGGCCTAGAGGATAAGGCACCATGGTTACAAAAACAAGATTCTGGGTAGAAATCCAGAGGCCTGTCCAAGGCTTTGTGTGGATAGGTCAATATTCAGAAGGCCCGAGGTGGGGACACCCATTGACAGAGACGGAGCAGGGCTACTGCAGGGCCTGTCAAGGATCAAGAGAAGCTTCCTACCTGGCACCCATGAGACAGGATGACCACCACAAAGCAGTCCAGGGCACGGTGGTCCCGTTGTGCCATCTCCACCAAAGCAGCGACCATTTTCTATAAGGGAAGACAGCAGGTAAGATGGGGCACCTGCAGGGTCCGGCCAGAAGCCACGACACAGCACTCTGCTCCCAATATATTAGTTGTGATGGACACAGTCAACAGACAGGTACCATTTTTAGGAAAAGATGCTATGCTTGGTCACCAACCATTTAATCACCACGACAAGTCTATGAGAACAATTACTCTTGCTTCTAAACAGGGAAACTGAGGCATAAGAGGTCAAGGGGTAGGCACTGAGAAAGCCAGGCCTCAGAATCTCTTTCTCTAAGTCTGATGTTACGTTGACCATGCCACTCCCCACAGTCCTATGGACGAAGGGGCTTGTCTGGGGAATGTCCCTCAGGGGACAGTGACTGTACCTTGGCAGTCAGGTCATTCTTCACCTCCACCATGAAATGCAGCCAGCGGAAGCGGTGCTGAAGCTTCTCGCAGTCCACGTTGGAGCCAGTGCGCGTGCTGAGCCCTGAGGAAGGGCAGAAGTTCACGTTGTTGATGATGAGGCAGTGGCCACAGGGGTCCGCATCCAGGATATATGCCTGCACAATGAGGGTTTTCAATATCATGGAGGGGGTTGTCTCAGTGCACGCCAAAGGAGAGGTCACAACCCCTGGATCTCACTTATATGGTTGAGTCTGGAGAGCCAGCACAGGACATGGGTGGGCTCTGTAACCCCCAGGGCCAGCTGGACAAGTACCAGGTGTGTGCCTACATACCAGAGAGAACTGAATACCATCTTACATTTCAGGGATGGAAAATCATAACCCAGCTAGGTGGCTCCTATACATAATCCCAGCCAGGTTCGGTAGCACACACCTTTAATGCCAGCATTTGAGAGGCAGAGGCAGGCGGAACTCTGTTCCAAGTGAATTGGGGGCTTTATATTGAGTTCTAGAATTTCTTGAGCTAAATAATAAACCCTTGTCTCAAAAATACAAAAATAGGGGATGGAGAGACGGCTCAGCAGTTAAGAACACTGGCTGCTCTTGTAGAGGACTGGGTTCAATTCCCAGTGCTACATGGTTGCTCAAGACAGTCTGTAACTCTGGTTCCAGGGGATGTGACACCCTCTTCTCGCTTCTTGGCAACTGCACATATGTGATACACAGACATACATGTAGGTGGAACACACACAAAATAATTCCTTAAAAATAACAAAACAAAACCCAACCCAGACACATTCATCACAAAGGGACTTAAAACACCATGCAACTTGGTGGCACTGCCCCAGGGCTCCACAAGGGGTATATGTCTGGTTCTGTCACAGCATTCTCAGGCCAGGGCCCGCCCTCTAATCTCTTAAAACAGCTTCTTTTTTATTGATATTTATTGAGCTCTACATTTTTCTCTGCTCCCCTTCCTGCCTCTCCCCACCCCTTCTACCCTCCCCCAAGGTCCCCATGCTCCCAATTTACTCAGGTGATCTTGTCTTTTTATACTTTCTACTTCCCATGTAGATTAGATCCATGTATGTCTCTCTTAGAGTCCTCATTGTTGTCTAAGTTCTCTGAGATTGTGGTTTGTAGGCTGGCTTTCTTTGCTTTATGTTTAAAAACCACCTATGAGTGAGTACATGTGATAATTGTCTTTCTGTGTCTGGGTTACCTCACTCAAAATAATGTTTTCTAGCTCCATCCATCTTCCTGCAAAATTCAAGCTGTTGTTATTTTTTTTCTGCTGTGTAGTACTCCATTGTGTAAATGTACCACATTTTTTTTTTTTTTAGCCATTCTTCAATTGAGGGTCATTTAGGTTGTTTCCAGGTTCTGGCTATGACAAACAAAGCTGCTATGAACATAGTTGAGCACGTCTTTGTGGCACGATTGAGCATTCTTCGGATATATACCTAAAAGTGGTATTATTGGGTCTTGAGGAAGGTTGTTTCCTAATTTTCTGAGAAATCGCCACACTGACATCCATAGGGGTTGTACCAGCTTGCACTCCCACCAGCAATGCAGAAGTGTTCCCTTTTCCCCACAACCTCTCCAGCATAAGTTGTCATCAGTGTTTTTGATTTTGGCCATTCTTACAGGTGTAAGATGGAATCTCAGAGTTGTTTTGATTTGCATTTCTCTGATGACTAAGGATGTTGAACATTTCCTTAAGTGTCTTTCAGCCATTTTAGATTCCTCTGTTGAGAGTTCTCTGTTTA